>QXVX01005200.1:0-42912 GCA_013436065.1 Halocynthia aurantium | reverse complement strand
AAGAAATTTAGAAGTGATGCTACAATACTAAGCAATGAGGAGAGATTAAGCTAACTCTCACTAAAATTCCCAATTTCTATTTGCCTTTGAATTGAAAGTTACATGCCTGATTTAACTTTCAGTAATGACTTGCCGATGTTCGAATGATGATGTGAAAGGATTTTATAGAAGCCTTTCAATGCAACCCACATAATAGTTTCTTCTTCATCGCGCGTGCGTTCGTATGTGCCTATAGAGAAAAATATACAGTATTTACTCCAAAAAAATACATTCCTTAAATCATGTTATGTGCAAGGTTGATATTATAGAAATTTTATATGGCCAACGGCTAGCTGCTATGACACCTTCCATTGCTGGCTTAACAATCTTCAAAAAGAAACTTAAGTTCGATCAGGATAATCGGAAAGAAATTATGTGCTTCTTCTTTTCATTGTTCAATTTCCCTTTCCAGCAAACATAATTATGAGTATGGTAAGGATACCTGAAGTTTGTTGAACACTTCCCGGCCTGGCCCAGATCGCATAATACACAAGGGTTGAATACCAGAAAGTGGGGTCGAATTATACACCCATGAATATGATAGAAGTTGTATAACATAATCTATATAAAAAGGGACAACTCAAATTTTTACAGCAAATTACCAGACACTTATCACAATTCACCCATTGCAAAAAATACCCATCTCTGCATCTTCCTTTTTATCCAGCTTACTTTTGAATTTTTGCTTCAACGTAATAACTATCCCATTCTTCACTATATACTTGAAACTTTCTACACTTCTGCATGGATTTTCCTGTATAGAGTGCAGAATGGTTTCATCAGAATAGACGTGAGCAAGCCACTGCAATGACGAAAGCAGGGAAACTTCGTAGATGTTTCTCATGAATCTTGAATAAGAATTTATCTATAAAAAAACAAATTCATTCAGTAGCATTAGCATAGGTGAGGTGTGACAGTTACAGCATGGTAATCTTAGGTCTACAAGAAATGAAAGGCAGAAAAACGCCATGACCTGATGATAAATCTGCCTGGACTGTTCAAAATTATCCAAAAAGACAAGGTAAAGTTAAATTATTTTGAAGAACTGAATGCACAATTAAAATGTGAATTTAACTCTGAAAAGTTATGGATGCAATACGTGTATATGACTTCACATTACTGTAAAATAAAACACAAATACAAGACAAGACTATATTAAACTAGAAGTTAAACCTAATAGGTAATATACATCTATTTCACTCACAGTTCTGTCATAGCAGATGACAGATATTCTGTTGGACACACTGTACACCAACGACATGTCACAAGGCAACATGGAGGATGTAAAAGAACCATATTTCTTGCGAACACGTATTGAAATGCAATCCCGAATGTTACGTATCAGGTCGTAGCGTCGAAGTTCCACTCCTACACCGGTTCCAATGAAAGTTTGCTCAGGTGAAAAATTTGCTGATGGGTGAAACAAATGACCAAACCAAGCAATGGGTTCATGTTGACCAATGACTTGTATGTTCTTACCTATTAGAAAAATAAATCAAGATTTTTTTAAAATCTCCCTCCATGTTACACATTTGTGGGATGGTATTACCTATGGTCACTGATGGGATGATGAAGGATCCAAGAGGGTATAAAACCACCTTGAACGGAACGGACACGCACACATAAGCTTAAAATTTGTTAAGAAATAGACGGGAAATTAAAGTAATATGCAGCTTCGTTTACTAATAACCATATTTAGGCATTCACTTTTATCCAAATAGTATGGAATCTAACGCACCGTGATAAATGTTCCTAAAGAAAGAATATGTTTTGAAACGTTCGGACTATTTTCGCTAAAAATGGTATTGTTGAAAATAGTCTTAGAATTCTTGACCTCTGCCGAACCCCTGAGACCGACTCAACGAACCCCTTGGGTTCGAACGAACCCCTGTTAAGAAACACTTCTGTGAAATGTTATTTTGTATACACCTCATGATTTGTATGAATATAAATTAACTTACTGTTCTTTATGTTGCAATCATCCGTAATCGGGAAGTTGACGGAGGTTTTTTCTGGGCGCACTTCTAGACCATATTCCGGGAAGCCATTGTGTAATTTTCTGCAAAATTATCGAATTTCTTCCAAACTGTTAAATACCACCATATATAAACAAAATTATCATGCCTGAGGAAATCTAATGCCTCCTCTAAATTCGTTGTAGCAAAGAGAAAGTCATCCAAAACCCGCATCAGTACGTTGTAGTGTTGCTGGCCGTAACAAAGCCGTTTCATGGGGTAAGGAAGAAGATCTGGAAATTCTTTTTGTTCCAAATGAGCATAGAATAAATTGCACAAAAGAGATGCCAGGGTCCATCCTTGCGGGATGCCTTTCGTCTTTCGGTAAATCTAAGTATTGAAATATAAAAGATGTTAGATGTTATCCAAATATGCTCGAACAGAATTGCAAAACAGTGTCACAATTCAAATTTCAAACAATGATTTAATTTGGGTTAACATCACGACATCATGAAAAACAAAAGTAAAAGAACAAACTTTTCCATTTATATTCAAAAGAAAATTCTGGATTCTGTCCTCGATATTCCACCACACATCAGAGGTACTGTGAGACGAACGAAATAAACGTTTTTGAAATGGAGAAAGAGGAATCTCTTCATAGCAGAGCCTGCAATAAGGATAAGAATAAAATAATATTCTCAAATGCATATACAATGAATGTATATGGACTGCAAAGACCTTTTAAACATATTGATTAGCATTTCTTTCAGCTTAGGAAGAGGAAGTGTGTCAAAGCAATTCTTGATGTCAATCTACAACGAAGCTTGAGGTTAAAATGAGTTTTCACGTTAAGGTTCTTTTTGAAATCCTTTAGCACAGAGGTCTCCATACTACGGCCGGCGGGCAACCTTCAGCCCGCTACAATTTGAAACATGCATAATAAATTATATAATAGAAAATTTAGAACAAAAAAAATGAATTAAGTGTGATTGTTAATTTAGATTTTGTTGTCAGTAAAATCGAAGCGTTTCTCCTTTACTCTGAATCAATCTAACTCACTCACTTATCTAAGAAACAAATTTTCTATCTCTGGCCCGCGAAAATGCATAATCACATGATGTGGTTCTTATATTAAAAAGATTTGAGACTCATGAGCTAGCACATACCTTTACAAAATAGTTTGCAACTTGACCTGTTTGCTTCTGTTGCCAAATAAATCTTCTCCATTTGTTGTATATGTACTTGATGTCGAATCCAGAGCAACCCAAGATATATGGATGCAGTTTGCATAGCTGAGTCATAAGGATTAACAGCTGCTTATCTGGAATCTATGAGAAATAATATAGATTCACTACCAAAAATACCACCTCCAGGTGGCAATACTGCCCACTCTGGAAATCGCCGATTCAAAGGCATGATATTTTGTTCTGAATTCAAAATCTATGGAAATTATTCACAAGGTTCATTCTTGGTCGTATATGGTATCAGACCAATTCTCCGAGCCTAGGTTGAGACCCACGAGCTGCAGTTTCTGTATTATTTGATGCATACGAACTTGAAGTGGAGCAAAATACTCTTAATTTCAAAACCCCGGTAATGGAATCCTCGTAAATCAAGGATGGTGTATTTTTGATTAGATCCAACTAAAAAGTAAAAAACCTACTGACATTAAAGGCCGACCTGAATGAAAGGAGGACAGTTCTGAATTCTAATGTCCCGCTTTTTCATCAGACATCGCACACCTTTCGTCTTAGGCAGAATTCGAACGGTAAAGAACGACATGGTTGCACTGTCGAAATCATCTGGCACGATGACATTGTAAACATCCTTGTCTATCCTCAAAACTTTGAGTTCTTCCCAAATGCCATCACTTTCGTGCTTCTTCATGGCACAGTATAATATCTGCTCCCATATTTCTTTGCGATAATAAAACAATCTAAAGTGATTTGCACATAGACAAAACTTAAAAACCTTTGTTAAAGCGCCAGTGAGTCAAAATGTTCTCAGGGGAACTGAACTGATGCAGGCACACCTTCAAAACTAGAAGCCAGAAGCCTATATATTGGAAGTGAGTGTCTGTTGGCGTGTCTTGAAACGATATCACCATTTCTCAATGGAGCATTACCGAATTTGGCAGGGAAATTCATATGTATCCCCTCATATTGTATGAGCAAAGGTAGTCACAGCCTCTCCAGGTCTGGAAGGGGTAAAATCCTACTTAGGACTGCCCTAGCTCTCTGGATAATTACCTATCGGGTACCAGGGCAAGGCCAGGTTGATCTGCTGGTCGTACGGATATTGATAGGCAATATTTTCTCAAATAATAAACTTGGAGACTGGCATTATTATGAATAATTGAATTTGAGATATTAGCTTGAATTTTTTTTTCATTTGGTGTCGTTACCTAGGGTCATTTGATCACAGAGATCATAATATAGTTTGGATGTAAACCAAGAGAAATATATAAATTCTGCACACCGGTTCCGATGCTCTCCATTTTCTGTGATATAGAAAAATCTCTTCAACAGTACAAAGACATAGTTGAGTATGAACCATTGTACAAATTTCAGAAAGAGAACTTTTCTGTGTTTACCTGCGAAATCACAAAATACTATTGCAGTATAAATATGAACAGAATCATCAAATTGATTGTACCTTGAATCCATGTTACGGTCGTCACATCAATTCCGCTGACGATCTGGGCGATCGTCATAGAATCGAATCTACGCATTTTCAACAGTTTCAACATATTTTTCCGGATAATTATTGAGTTATTTCCACTTCCCCAAATATTACCAGGCAGAACGGTTCTCATAACTGATTTCAAGAAAGAATGTACCTGGAACCAAACAAAATCTCATGGTAGGAATATTTGACTTTCACTTTGTAGTAACGAGTCACAAATATGTGACCTAATTGTAGTTGAACAACTGGGCGTCTGCTGCAGGTGGCAAACAGGACATTTGCCCGACTCTAGTTCAGAAGCGATATAGCTACTTCACTGTACTGATGATAATAGTTCAATATTAAGATTTCAAATCAGCTGTGTTTGGGACGAATTATAACCATTTATTTCACGTTTGCAAACCTGACTGGGCGAAGAATGCTGGGAGAGAAGTTCTTTAAGATAAGCATCATAATTCCTGCATTTCACTATTTCTTCACCATCTAAATTCGATCGCACATCAGGCAATGGGCAGTGGAGATTCAACTTGGCAATTATGTGACACGTTTTGGATTTTTGAAGAATACGGAAGCACACATCGATAGATCCAAGTAAATGTCGTGGAAGTCTTGTTTTTATACTTTTGATATTTTCGCCCTGTGCGCCAGGCACCCTCTCTTTGTGAGAGAAGTCCATCAAAATAGTGTTGGCTTTTTTTAGTGCGATTCCAAAAGTTTTATTTTTTGTTTGATTGTTCAACTCAGGAGGGAGATATCGAACGAAGATGCAATGGCTCAACTTCCTTGCTGCTGTTTTCGTTGGTCTCGAAAGTGTGCGAATTAGGTGATTGAAGGGAAAAACAGGGATTTTAGTCGTGCAAAGTTTTCCGGGTGTCACAACCAACTGTATATGAGAACGACTATATAGCACAGTTCTCAATTTCAAAACGTATTGTTCGCTTGTATTCGTAGTCATTTCAATTATTTAAGTAGCAACACTACTGCCAGCAATTTGAATCAAGAGACCTTTTGGCGGTCTTGCTTGCGAGTATGAAACTTTCACAAACTAAATCCGCTAGATGGAGGTATAGAATAGCAATAGGTCGAGCCTCACCTGGAGCCATCTCCACCAGTGCCATATCCGTATCCGTAAGCAAGTCACATTCACTAGCTCATAGCCGACCTAGCTGTTAAGTAGGGTGCCGACAACGCCGGGGTCCCTGCAGCGATGATGGTGATCTCCACCGAGGTTATAATAACCTCTTGGGTCCACCGTCCACTGATCATTACGTCAGTCCCGAATAACATCTATGACGGGTTACTGCAGCGATAATGATGATGATCCAGCGATGACCTTTAACGAAGTTATAATAACCTCTTGAGTCATCATCACCCGGTCAACAACTATAGCAATATCATCTGGAATAAACTCCTGAATACGATCTAGATTCTAGAGCTTCAAAAACTGTTATTAGAGTTACGGGAAGATAATATAAATATTTAAAGACTATGATAATACGAGCACGTTTCTTTGACTGTGGGTTCAGAATTCGATCTCACGGTACGAGATAATACATTTATTTATCGATCATAACACTTTAATGTAACATAACCACATGTCACATAGAAGTCAGGGAAAACGACATATCAATTCAAACACGCTGTTCCAAATATAAATTCGTTCGACGTTTATTCCATGTTGCGATATTTTTCCGGTTACCAATATAACAGCTTCATAGCGTAATATACTTATTTTACTTAAGGGATGAAAATTCCCAATGCATTCATTTAACATGCTGTATCTATTTGTAGTTTAACCGATCTGGGACAAGATATTATTAGTAATTACCTACGTAGTACCTAGGAACGTCTTATGTTCATGCTGCATAATCTGATACATAATCCATCGGTGTAGTGATCTTATTGATTACATTGGTCGATAACCAGAAATAATTGGGCATTTTATTACTGCCCAATTGGCAACAACGTCCAATAACAACAAATAGCTCGTCCGATCGTATATTGCGTTCGGTATCTCCGATGTTCGCTCGACACGATTAGGAGAATTCCAAGCGAATAGGAATGTCAATCAGGTTAGAAATATTTTTTAACTGTTTCAAAGACTGCTTTGTAGCTTACGTGTTAGCCTCCGTGATTATATTGGAAACTAACACCGTTCTCTCGCTGTCGTAGAAGTTCTCCACCGCAAGTGCCCGAGCGAGTAAAAACTTGGTCTGGGGCGTGCATCGGGGTCTTTTTTAGTATATACTTGATAGCAAACGGATATCTCTGCTTGAAGTTCCAACACATGTTTATTGGATTCGTCGTAATTATTACAGGAACAATCGGGATTTTTTGCGTCATAGCTCTTATTTTACTCTGTAAAAGGTAAGTTTATTTCCGTATGCTAGATACAGATGAAAAGTTCTATTCATACGTTTCCATGATGGACAACAAGCTTGTAAGGACTAAAGTACGTGTTACTTTATGGCTTATGCCATTGTGTATAAGACTCTACATTCTACAAGGTACACTCCGACTAACATAGGAGGAGTTCAGCAATCGTCGTTAAGTATATTATGATTGTCTTACCCTACTGACGTGGCTTGAATATTCTAGGAATTTCTTTGCGAGTAGTAGTTTGAAAGCCAATATCTTGAAAATGTCCTCTTTCATCCCGATCATCAAGGAGGGGTTAATTCAATTCTTTCAATGCAAAACTTCGAAGAATCCACAAGAATTATATTCAGTCCTTGCTGGAGTAGCTTCAGCTTAGAAATTGATCCCTGATCCCTGAAAATCGTTTTGTTTCAACAGACACGACGACAGCAGTACTATTCCAAATTTGCATTCCACTAAGCCTACAGCAGTTTCCAACGATGAAAATCAATTTCAGATATGGCAAGATGATCGAATGCATTCCGGAAAACGAATTGACGAAACTAAAGCTTGGATCGAAAATAACAGTAATGATTGATATATTGTTTCCTCGTCTAATGTAATAGTGTATTAATATAATTTCCACATTCTACAGGAGACAGTGCAATGATTCGACATTCCGAGTCATATGTTTGAACGCGAGTCATACAATGATCACGAAAAGTGATCTATAAAATATGAACGGAGAAACCCGATAATGAATGATTTCTATTGAAGGATTGTTTAATGAAATACAAGCGCGTGGTGTCAGATAGATTAGAAGTATTGGGTTACTTCTATCAGAATATCTTAACATCTGTAGTTATAGCTAGAGGTGTTTGGCAATAGTGAATATCGTAAAGGGAATGAAGGGATAGCAAATATTGTAAACCTTTTTGTTGAAAGACCTCTGGATCGACCGTGTTGCCCTCTGAATAATCGTCGCCTCATTCGAGGTGAATCGGATGGGTGGAAGAAAATCCTAAGTTGAAGTAGTAGGTTGGGTCTTTACAGTATTAAAATTATATTCTTGTATTTGTGATTGTGTAAGGTGATAGTCAAAATAGTCATCAAAATAAAATACGTTACTGAAAAATTACTACGGGTTTTTATTGCTAAATTTACAAAGGTAACTAATCTATCCACATATTCTACAGAGCTTCCAATCAACTGATAATACACTAACGGTTGCGGATTACAAATCGATGAATATTCTTCGGTATTTTTCGCTTGTGCGGATAACCGGCAGCTCAAGTATGTCCAAGGTACAAAGGCTAGTAGATCTTAGAGTGATTAAACAATAATTCAGATTGACATCAGATGACTGTCACTGAAGTGTTACACTACTTCAAAATGAAACTTGTTTTTATATCAGGACTTTCCTTGGATTACATTGCGTAAATTGTCTAGACACAACGCTATTCCTCCGCTTCCACAACAAGAATCAAACGCACATCAATAACTATCAAAACTCTAGTTACAACATGTCACCATCAATATGTAAAGGCCATTACCTTGATTATTATCCGCAATCTAAAGACAGATTATCATCAAGCTAGTTGCAATGGCATTTCTTGAAATCAATTAATCCTCGTTGTAGTTTTCCTCGACTGTAGTTTTCCGATCAAAATTTTGAAAATGTTCATACTCGTTCGTCAGTCATTTTACCACTACCGAGAAGACTATGTCAAACAGGTGGGTACAGGAGGTCGTCTTTCACAGCTCTATGAAGTATGAATTTATATGTATTTTAAATTGTTTTAGTAAAATTTCAAACGTGCCTAAATGCAGAAATCTAAGAGTTTACATAGGAACCGGAGTATCTGTTTTGATTTGCGTCTACTTGATCACTGCCGCCAGTGTTCTTTGCATCGGAACGGAGTACGTATATCTCGGAATAGCTATCATGGGGATGGGAGTAATGGGATGCATTTGCTGCGCACTTTTTCTATACTCATACAGGTACATTTCCGTTCACGGTATTGCGTACCTGCGCCTGAGAGCATGTTTTTTTCCTGTAGTATCATAGAAATAGGTTTAGCTTGATATAATTCACTTTTTTGCAGCCAGGAATCTAGCGCCATGCCAGCGAGAGTCGCTAACGCATTCCATGAAACGAACGAGTCATCGGATTCTGAATTTGATGCAGCTTTACATTCTGAGCTCGAGAGTGGGGCTGGTTCAGTTACTAGTATAAGTGAATATCAACCACCAAACTCATCAGATTTTCATATGAGAAATTTCTGTATAAGCGATAACGATTCGTCTTCGGCGGAATGCAGTTTGAGTTTAACTTCAAGCTTCACGAGTAGAGAATTAAATAAAAGTTCTGATTATTAAGGGACCTGCGGTTCTCCGTTGTAACCCCTTTACCGAAAATATACTGTATATATGGTACAGTGAGATTGTGAAACTAGAATTTCGTGAAATAAATCGTTCAGGTATTTCATGCAATTCCTAAAATTTTCTACCTTTCATTTTGTTTTGAGAATTTTTTACGGTGTCTCTGTGGTTCGTTCGTATTTTTTAACTTTTCTGATTCTTGATGAATAAAAAATGCAACAAATAAACGCCCATAAACGCCATTTCAACGGAAAACTCCGGTATACAGGCATACGGTATCATTAGTAAGAACCGAAATTGAAATAAAAGAGACGACGTTTGCTTAATAATGTGTCGCAAATAGGGTTTGAATGATATTATACAGCTTTCTTTGGTATTTCCCAACAGTCGTTTGTTTTGTCGTTCGTTTTGACTAATTCCCATTCGTATCGAACCCGAAAGACTTCCGTGAAAAATATATCTGTTCGCACTGTTCGCATCTGTTCGCCAAAACAAGCCTGTTTATTCATTCAGTTTAGATTCAATCGTTTACAATACTTCAACTTTCTTTGCCATAACTACCTACATGTAATCCCGGAGCGGAAATATGCGGGTTTTCAACAGTCAATTGGAAAGAGATTTACGCGAAAGCCGCAATCGTTACCAATTCTTCGAGTGAATTGCTCTGATGAAGATTAAAGAATTTGAAAAATCGAAAATATTAAATCGACGGCATGAAAGGAAAGCAATTTTGATTTGATATTGTTACTTGAGTTTTTGGCGCCAGTGTATTTTGCATAAATTGAGGCTACAATGCATGAAAAAATTATTCATTTTTCAGTAGCCGTGCAAGACGTACTATATTATTTTGATTGTATTAGCAAGATTCGACTACGGAATTAAAGCAGAAAGGATGGGAAACATTGCAAAATTCGTTTGCGCAATCATTTTGTCGCTTGTAGGTGAGCTCTTCATTTTTTTAAATTCAACAGTAATCTTATAAGTACGACTTTATTATCTTACACTTGGAAAATTCCTTAACCTGAGCTCGGTTGTCCATGTTGAGCTTTTAGGCGTCAGTTTGCTACCAATCATCGTTACTGTCACTACTACGTACATTACTAGCGACTGGCATGAAAAAATTGATCCGGTTTTCTTGCAAATTAAATAAATCAACTTTAGGGGCGCTTCGATTCGGTATTCATATATATATCAATATATATATATAATTCCTGTTACGGGCCGTACTCTATTGAAAAACCGCAGCTTCCGGCGGGCGGCATAAATTCGGTTCGCGAGCTGCATTATCTTACGCTTGGTGTAGAATGTGTATGAATAGATTTCGAGTTTTTACTGGGGTCTTATCTCAAGATATCTCATTAATTATATGTAAAATCCGGAAACTCTAAAGTTATTCCATTCTGGTTCCAACAAACTAAGGTATTTTCAACTTGTATACTTTTTTTCCAGCCGTCGCTGAAACAACAAATTATTCCCAACAACGCTGGTGCTGCAAATCTCAAGCAGAACTTCACAAATGTCAACACCTGCAAACTCTCAAGAGCGATGGCAAAGTGGTATTTTCATTTGGATGCGTGTATGCTGAAGGCACAAGTGAATGTATACAGAGGATTAAGGTAGCCACTACAATTCAGGGGTCTCCAACACGCGGCCCGCGGGCCGCATGCGGCCCACGAGGCTATTCTTTTCGGCCCGCGTCATGGTTGAGAATTTTCTATAAAAAACTAAAATAGTACGATGTCAACTATGAGTAAGTTTTATCGTGTTATTTAACATCAAGAGTCCGGTCCGACAAACTGTAAAAAGTCAAAAAAAAATTTCCCCCTGTTATTCCACTTTACCACGTTCATATTTTATTCTATTACCTAATTCTAGTACCTAATTTGTTGGTTTGTGGCCCGCGTCGTCAATAAAGTTCAAAAAGTGGCCCATGACATATTTTGAGTTGGAGACCCCTACACTACATATAGGCGACTTTTGGTTACATTCTTTTTATAACGACAAAGGTAAGATACGAGGGTGTAAGATTAGATTGAACATTCACTTCAGCATCGATACCGTTTTAAAAATAGTAGAGCTGGTATTATTTGTACTTTATGCACGCATACTGCGTTGTTTTTTCAGTCCGGAATAGCTGACCTAATGTTTTTGGACGGAGGCGATATTTACAGATCTGAAGAATTCCTCAGTGTTGTTGCTGCAGAAGACTATGGAGACGGAGGTATGAACAAGGTCTGCGAGACCCAAAGCAACTAGTCGCCTCTGGGCTCCCGCGTGATTTTTTGTGTGAAATATTTTATGTTTCGTCTACCATATTACTGTACTCAGATGCCAGCTATTACGCCGTTGCTGTTGTAAAAAAATCGGTTGACGAAGACTTAGATATTCTCACTTTACTTGATGAAGATAAAGTAGGGCGCTATAAATCGTGTCACACGGGTGTAGGTAAAACTTCAGGATGGAATACACCTATGGGCTGGATCGCTAGACAGATGAATTTGACAGAGAGTGACGGACGTATTAAGTTATACGGTAAGTTCAAAATTATTATATTGAGCATTCCGTTCATTTGTACATCAGCGGATTTTTTTCTCGTATCAGACCCGTTCGAATCAAGTTGTGCACCAGGAGCAAGCAATCCGTTATACACGGACAAGCTACCGGAGCCACATGATACGGAAAAATGGTGTCGGAACTGCATAGGAGATGTGAACGGCGACCACAAATGCGACAGAGATAATGACGAACAATATTACGGTTATGCTGGGGCATTCAGGTGAGAACGATCACTTCAGGGATGCCAATAGCTGCCCAGGTAGGGCCTGCGTTGGATTACGGGATCATACAGCAACTCTATTTTTAATTTCATCGGGTACCTGGGTGATGATAATGCTAAAATGGACATCCTTAACATTACAATAAACCGAATTGAATTTTATCACACACCCTGCTGTGTATATGATATTTCTTCGGTATCTATGTATCATGATGTTGAATGTTTGTGAACTTATATTAGCATGGATAGCATTTCCGTTTGGCAAGAATTTCTGTAACGACCCGACAAACTGTACATGCCTAAAATGAATAGCGTGGCAACAAGCATACCTGACAAAAATCAAAACAAGTTGTGTTTCATTTCAAAGATGCCTGAAGGAAGGAAGTGGAGACATAGCTTTCGTCAAACATACTACTGTACCAGACGAAGAGCAAGACAACTACAGTCTTCTGTGCCCTGAAGGAGGAAGGTATAGTACAGTCAGCTGTTAATAATACCGGTACTATTTTTGTGCTATGCAAGAACCCACTTTTCAATGGATGCTAATTCAGGGCTCATCCCTCGGAATGGAACATCTGTAACTTTGCAAGAGTTCCTGCACATGGTCTGATGATGCGAAGCAGTACAACCCCGGGGACTGCCAGAGATGTAAACGAAAAACTTGTGTTTGCGCAGGTGACAATTCTTTGAACCGTGTCATTTTCAGTCGACGTTACTTTATTTTTGTCTAATTCACGTTCACTGTATCGCTTTAGAAAAATATGTTAAAGAACGACTTCCTCTCGTATGGTGGCATTGCAAATCTTCTATGGAAGTCTTCCACGAAGCGGTTCCTTGATGTTCATGTTATGACTTCGCGTGAATACTTGGGGAGAGAATACTACTGCAACATGAAGACTCTGGGTGGAGAAATATTGCCCGGGGAATGTGTTTTGAAGTAGATCTACCAACCGAATGAAGTATAACTGCTTCGTATCATGTTCACCACTTATTTACACATGCTATATGACCTTCATACATAGGAATAAACTGGAGATTTACAGCGTTTCGAGTTAGCATTACATGTACATCCATCTCAGTTCTTGATCATGAGAATGCCATTCCATTCCATTCTCATAATACGCCGCTTGCCGATACTTAGTTTTCGCTCATACTGATTACGTAGCAAATGTTAATGCAAATTCCTGTGGTAGAAAATACACACTCGTCCATCCATTGGCTTTTCCGCAATAAACTCATACGTACATTCAAGATGAAGTCTTATAAATAATGCTAGGGAGTTAAGATGGGACACAGGCGAGAAAAATTTACGAAGATGACTTATAATCAATCAGCACCATAAACTCAAAAATTACATCGACAGACAAAGTATACCTAAACTTTCTGCTATCTGATGGACTTGTAAGCGTTATATCTAAATTTCAGTCTCCTTGTTGAGCTATATTGTCAAAGTCCCTGTCACTGTTAGGTGTTTAGGAATATCGAAGCTCAAATATTTTCACTGACTATCACTTGAGTGAACCTCAAAATAAACCCGGAGCTGTACTAAATTCAGTATCATTATTTTAATACTACCATAGATTCAAGTCGAGGTATGTGCATGAGGCAGTGACAATGCTTTTGTTACAACAACACCAATTCAAAACCAAATATTATTGGAAACACATGAATGCAGCATTGGTTTCAAACCCTCCTGCTTTCAACAACTGTTTTGTAATAAAAGAAATTCTCCTGCTTATAAGAATAATAGCATTCATTATGAGAATTATTCAGTAGTCAATGCAACTTGAGGTTTGAACAGATATACATTCAAAAGGA
Organism: Halocynthia aurantium; assembly: GCA_013436065.1. Taxonomy (NCBI): domain Eukaryota; kingdom Metazoa; phylum Chordata; class Ascidiacea; order Stolidobranchia; family Pyuridae; genus Halocynthia; species Halocynthia aurantium. The sequence goes on along the minus strand of QXVX01005200.1, from coordinate 28,899 downwards.
TATGGTACAAAACTGGAGTACATGCTTGTTGATTACCATGCTACTTAATTCCCTACTTGAATACATACAAATGAGCGATCGTCACCTTCACAGTAATTTACACCTTAGAAAAAGAATGTTGAAAACACCCGCGTATCAATCACTATTACCACTAGAGTTGGTATTTTTGCTGCGAAGGTCGAAAACGTGAGATGCTTCGTCACTGGATGTATCTCCGGTATGTTTTCGTTTTACACCACGCACAACAGCCGTGTTAGGCTTGGAAGGAAAAGAGTGTAACGAGTCATCTAATGCCCAGAAATATCATAGTTACTTATAACGAATACTTATTTATACCTGACCAGTAGATAGTCTTAAGCCAGGGTGGTCCAACTGCACCAGGTTTTGGGGCCTAAAAAAATCTTTTTACTGAATTTAGTGCGCCGCACATAGCGATTCCACGATATTCAGGGAAAATTTTCGATATTTAAATATAAACAAAGCACACTAGAATATTATATAATTAGATATCAAGCCATCATCTTCAGCCTGAATTAATTGAAATTTCAAAACGAAAAAATAAGTGGGGAGTGTTAATCCTTGCACAACTTCTTTACTCTACAAAACATATAAAATCATGTAGTGGCCAACAGGCTTGTATTTGTAGTTGGACCAGCTTGGCTCTTAACTATAAACAGAGTCGACACAACTAAAGAACAGTGATACGCAATCCCAGTGATTATAAAGTATTCCCTAATTTATCAATGAGTTAAGGCAAATATATTCATACTGGATACCATGAGCAAAAAGTAAAATAAATATATCTCAAGAAAAGAAATGAACCCGTGATAAAACCTATGCATCTTTAATATAAAGCATCCAAGGTGCTAATATTTTTTTATGGATAGAAGAAACTATATAGGTAGTTTCTATGGTGTAGCTGGATACTACAGTATAAGGTGGCTAAAAGCAAAGATTTTGCTGTTGTCATATACCCTTGCTATGTGGTAGTTCTTTACATGCAGGTTTTCTAGTAGGTTACCCAGCAAGCTAAGGAGTACAAAAAAAACCTTTCTCTATCCGAGGCCTACTAAAACACCATGTAATGCAGAATCATGACTAAAATGAGCATAGGTCACTATTGTGAATAGTCAACTTACTTACCAAAGCCGTCAAGGTCTTCTGTCTTGATATGAACTTCACCAACATGCGTGGAATTTGTAGGATCATTAGACTGACATCTGAAATGCATATTGAGTGAGTATCACACACACAAAAGATATGAATATATGTAATGCAAGTTATTTGATAGATAACTTCACAATTTTGGCCGAAGCGTGACTTTCCATACAGTTGTGGGCTAAAATGACAGTGCTTGCCTATCATATCATGTATGAGAATGAACTGAAAGCATATTAAATACTTTAACATACATACTTTTCAAAGTACTGCTCATCCAAAACAGGTGGAGAAAGATTTGAAGATGTTTGAGGTGACGAGGTATCAACATCTAAGGAAGTTCTGGTTCCGTTCCTGCTGGAATTAGACTTTTCCACTTCATCAAAAACAGCAGCGGAGGGAAGAGGTGGTGGTGAAGTTGTAGGAGATTGAAAGTTTCCCAGAGATAGATTATGAGCTTTTGCCAAGTCTGGAAATTCAAAAGTGATGTATCAAGGAAGATAGCTACCCGAACGACATTTAACAGGGACATGCATGAAACACATACATAAGAACAATGACAGTATATAGAGCACGATTCCTTAACAAGGTTGTAAGACTTCAAAGATAAGGATCTCTGAGCGAAAGCAAGATTTTCCTAAAAAAAATTATGTACTGTAATAACATCATAATTTTCACTAGTGAAATAGGTAATAATTATGTTTGTGTGACAATACACATTAAATACTAATTTAATATCATGGATATTGAGATAAAATGACTCTATTTTACAGAAGATACCAGTAAATAAAATACCATATCAATGAAACTATATAAATAATTCACACGCAAGCCCACTTGTGAATATGAAATACCTAAATAAGACTATGTTATAAAGTAACAACAATAAATTAAACAATAGTACTATTATTCTTCAAATTACCTGCTAGCTCTGAAGGAAAAACATTCTCATTGGCTGTGAAACCCTGTTAAAAATGAATCATTCTCACTTGATTTGTATAATTCTAATTTCAAGATTTCTATATAAAATATAACTACATAATTTAAAATGGTCAAACCTCATCACTGGAAATTTTTTCATTAATTTCATTCTGTTCTTGCAGCAATACAGCTTCTTCCTTCGCCAGGCGTTCCAGTAAGGACTTGGAAATGAGAACATGAAAATCAGCCATTGTAATATATTTAATTAATAATCGGAAATCGTTACAGTTTCAGTTTCACAGCTCAATCGCCATGAAAGTTACAAAATACCCCAAGGTCTATACCCATATTAGGCTTCTATTCAGAAATATTAAATCTATTATCTAATCTTACTTGACATTCATTTTCTTTCAAAATGCTTTTAGTTGATCTAGCATCACTGAGTTTCTTTATTGTCATTAGTGTTTGTTCTTTTATCTCTTTTAACTGGTTATCGAGCTCTTCGAGACGATTCTGTAATATGAAACAGGATATTGCTGGAAGTACAAGTGATTCACATTATGAATTTAAGAACTTACTTGACCGCAACTGCCATGTAAATAACCAGATGATCGACGCCTGCTACAACAAAAACAGGCTGCTTCAATATACTGCACAGTATTAGGGGTAAGGGGAGAGCGGGTATTATTCAATTTATAAGGCAACAAAGCCTTTCACGACACAACAAGCAATGCATGAGCTACTTAATAATAGACAACAATAACATACTTGCATGAATGAAAGATAAATAATTTATTATATATTAATATAACTGATAACTGTAGTCAAATAAATATGAGATGAATATCGAAATACAATTGAGGTAGCAGAGATTGGGCAGTATGGATAGTTTGTCCGGAAAACGCCTGTATCAGTAATAATTTGATTAATAGAGCACCTGGATTTTCTACTTCCCAGAGGGCAGTAGCTTGCATAAAGGGTAGTGCTTGCATAAATAATTTTCAGTAGAGTATATCTTCAGTAAACAGGGGAAGGAATGTCATAATTTCCAGGAGTGCACCATTGTGGAAAATTCATAACTAGCAAGACAGCTTGCAGGATCATTTTACTTCTATAAGCAGGTAAATGCAGACATACCTAGATAGCTTGTTTTCAACTTCAGTGGCAACTCTCTCTGCAATTCCCATCAATTCATTCCTCTTAAGTAGGAACCTCTTATCGGCAAGAGCAATTTTGACGGCTGCTTCATTCACCAAAATCTGAAACAATTGGATAAGTCATAAACAGTAGAACAATACATTTACTGTAAAAATTCTATCTGGGATCTTGGAAATTCACTCCTATCTAACTATTTTCTAAATGTCTTACATGAAAAGAACAACATTGGAGCCAATTTGACTAAAACGGTGCAGGATCTCGGGGGAGAACCAACCAATGAAAGAGAGTTGACGAAAGAAAATTATACCGTAATGCAAACCGTGGTAATCAAGTTTGTCATGGTAAAACCCATTTGGGAAAAAGAAATTTTAAAAGTCGTTCCTTCGTATCACACAGGAAACATGAACGAAACGATTCTGCAAATGTGCAGTTGACAACCTTTCCTTAATGTGGGCGAACCTAATGCGACAGGAGAATGGCAATACCACATTCTCCAAGGACCTCTCATCGATGTGTTTTAAGAATGCGATTCAAATTCATCAAATGTACCTAGATAGCATTCTATCATGCTGTTGTATGTTGACCCTCGTAGCCAGGCCTTTGGGGAAAACCATATTCGCAAGTATTTGTTCTCCTGGGAACACGCTTTAAAAGCAGGATTGTGAGGGTATGTCAAAGTACTCGTGGGAATAGCTTGGAAAAGATTTGGACTTTAAATTATCTTGTTTTGCTTTTAACGGGGGTAAGAAGCTTTAGGAATGATTACCAGTGAGATAATCAGAATTTTGTTAATTTTTTCTGTAAATTATTCACAAGAGGAAGCTGCCTTACTCTCAAGGGTCTTGCCGACAGCTTTTCGCAAAATTGAAGATTCCTCATTCATTGTATAATGCAAAAATTTCTATACCTGAATCGGCGTCCCAATTTGGAAAGAAACATATATGAATGAAAATAGGCAATTCAGTGTAATGAAAGAACAAATTTCATGTTCATATTTAGAGACAATTCTTTCCATGTATAACAAATGTTGCTTAATCTAATTGCTCAAGGTCTGAAAGTGTGTATATGCATAACAGTGAAAATCATAATGGAAATAATATCTGCACAAATTAACATATCACATATCTATTTTGATATTTTTCTGTATTTAAATATATAAAGTTGTTTTGTATGCATGTAATTCTGTCCTTTCCCATTTACTCTTTTACCTAACTCCTCTACTGTGAGATGAAAAACAAGAGTAATTCCACAGATTCGAATGTCTGGATGGGAAACGCTAGTGTGATTAAAAACCGATTCAGTTGTAAGAACTCCAAATAAAATATTCAATAATAGCACTTTCTCATCTTACTAAATAAAAAGAATTAAGTAAGCAGAATTAAACATTCTTTAAATATTCGGGTCATTTTTAGCCCTGATTTTCCATGTCACAAGCATCGCCCACGAGTGCTCTTAGAACAGAATTAATGTGATGTCAATCACACCGGCCTTTACTACATGTGTGCAGCACGAGTGCCCTGCTAGTATATATATATATATAAAACAATCTTTACCTCATGCCTTGTCAGTTCAATGTTGTCACCTTGGGACTTTAAAAAATTCTGAATCTCTGATTCTACTCTTTTCTGCTCTTTACCTTCTAATGCCGAGACGAGCATGGCGTGATTCCCTTCGGACTGTCGTGCACAAAAATAATTTTATTATCAAAGGACAGCAAAATATATATTCTGAACTACGAATGGCATTACAGAAAAATTTCGACAATAATAAGGAAATTATTATTGCCATATAAGAATCAAAATCTCCTAATAAAATGAATTATTCATGAAGCTACACTACGGAATAATGAGAAGCGGGAACCTTCAACTTTAGAATCACATCCTTGATCTCGTGAACAGTAGGAGATTTTTGTATTATTCTCAAGGCGATGCTTTCCATTAATCTTACTGCTCTGTTTCTGTCAACGCCCTGAAATAATAAGAGAAATCATATTAAAATCAATGCAAACTGTTAACCGAAATTTGTTATGATTTACTGAGAGATGTACAGCAGATTACCGATACATAGATATAGATAAAGAAAATTGGCCCGATAATAAAATTGGTTTTATTTAACATAGTTTCACTGAAAGTCACACTTTACAACCTATCCACGACATAATATTGATAGATGAAACAAGCCAGAGCCTACCTCGCTATGGCCATTCACCTGCATTTGACTCGTGTGTAAAGGGCTTTTGGAGTAGCTGAAATAATAATTATGACTATTAGAACTGAAGTAATAGAACACATACACAAAACATGATGCATCAAAGAGAATAAACTCTCACTTTCTGCAAAATCTTGCCGTTTCAATCCTAGGAGAATGCAGATTTTCAACCGTGTCATCGACGGACATGTTTACTCTGGTTGGAGATTTCTGAAGTGGTCCGTTAGTGTTCTAAAGCAGAAAAAAAAACGAATAAAACTAAAATTACAAGATGCAAAATGTTACCTTCATGCTGAAAATTCAAGATTTTTCTAAATGAATGGAATACCCAAAAGGATGAACAGTCTCTCTGTAATCAACCTGGCTCACATTATTGGGTGGCCAGGCCATAACTTATGCAGTAAAGCTATGGGACAAACGAATTACGACATCAGGAAGTAATTCATAGTACAAGGGATATATAATCGAATCATTACCCCGAACTCAAATAAACACAGAGGCCTCCAACTTTAACTTGTCCAATGCCATATGTGGGATTGTGTTTTAATCACTTTTAATGGGTGGTGGCGTCTTCCAAGCCATTGTCAAATCAAGTTAAAGTAAATCAGATAGAAAATATATATAACACAACAGCAAACATACTTGTGAATTACCGTCAGAGACATCGTTTACTGGTGGAGCACTGCTTGTGTCCCTACCAAATCGGTTGGTGAAAGTCTGCAATGAAGGATTCTGTCTCAATGAACCAGGCATCAGATCTCTAACATCTATTCCAAGGGCAGTGAGAGGTATATTTTGAGCCGGGAGGTAATTTATCTGCGCAAAATTGCAGAATGAGCAACGGTAAGGTAACTAAGCTGATGCTCATATGGTCAACGCCTTAGTTCTTGATACGATTAATAATTGAAAATATAGAATATTATAGAGTACCATAAGTTATGGTACAGTGATTGGATGGCATCCCACTCCCCCGTATTACTGGGCATTGAATAGGGATTTAAAAGTCGAATTGAGACTAATTATAAACTGCTATAAAACAATTACATTTATATTTTGAAATATTCTTGGTTGTGTCACCCATTCCTGCAGGGCTTTTTGGAGTCGTCTCACGTGAAGAGGTTTGCTTGCCATCCCAACCAAGGCCATTATTTCTAGAAATTCTTCTTCACCTGCTTCACACAATTGCTGGACATCGTCACCTCCTGCAACAGAAACAAGTTGAAAGGAAAAGTAGACAGAAAACTCTCAATAATAAATGACAGATTTATGGGTGACCATAATATGAAAGTACAAGCAATAATACATACTAGTAGCAATACCTTGTGAGATGAAAACTTCGTAATACGATAAGAGATTTGCTCGCTGCAAAACCTTGTATAACTGCAACTCGCCTAACGTAGTTGGTTTGCACGTGCTCATTTTCCTTTATCGCTAAGAAATTAATTAATAAGCGAACTAGCCACTACTGTACAAATAATGCTTATACGGAAAAAGCAGAAGCTGCCAATGTATATTCAATACAGCTCGAATACTCCTGTAATGTCTGTTGTGATTATGACAAAACTTAAACAGTAAACACAAGGCAGCACTTCTCAATTCCGATTTCGCTTACTGCGCTTTATTCGCGATGTAAGAGGTTACAATTGACTGCAAAGAGCCAACATTAACTTGTCAAACGAATCAGAAGGAGCCAATCTAGGTTTCCTAGCACATTTAATAAGAAAATTCTAATCAGATCTGATAACCGTGATACTAATTTGGACGCCTATTGCAAATAAAATAACTTCTCTTGCAAATCAAACATTAAATATATTTAATCTTCTCAAATAACGATGATAAACCATGGAAAATCTGTTTGTGGATAATGGAGGCAACAATCAGCCAACCGCGATGCGGAGTCCTGTCACACAACTTAATCTCTGTAAATGATGCTTTTTTTTCAACAGACTATAATATTAGATTAGTCACAAACAACTATAATATTAAAACACGTGTTTTTGCTTTATGCCGTTATAACAAAATACTTAGGTGTGGCACTTATAGCCTTATAATCTCGAAATCATGATTTTTTCACACGCGACTGAAAAGAGCCAAACAGTGACATTTTTTGTTATGCTTGACCGGGCGATTTAATCGGTCCTTTGTAGCCAACGCGATAAAAACACTCGAATTAAGTAATTATATACGGCAAACTTTTTCAATTTTCAACCAAATATGGAATATCTAACTTTAAACGCTTTCGATTACCTGTTCAGAAACTTTATTGTTCCATGAAACCATTGACCTTGATCACCGTTACTGGTTTTGAATTTGAGCCTTGGCTCAGTTTACTTTCCTTACGTTGCTTTATAGGTTGTGGTCCGTTTTTTTTTATCGATTAAGGTACTACGTTTTTCTCACACGATTGTTAATGTATATTTTGTCCTATTTAGAAAGTTATAAACGTAGACATAGCGTAATTACCAACAAAGCATTACCATGAGCTCCTCTGAGGAAGTGTCATGGATTTCGTGGTTCTGTGGTTTGAGAGGAAACGAATTCTTCTGTGAGGTCGACGAAGATTACATTCAAGACAAGTTTAATCTAACTGGACTCAATGAGCAGGTTCCACATTATCGTCAGGCACTTGATATGATCTTGGACCTCGAGCCTGATGACGATTTAGAAGATAACCCAAATCAGTCGGACTTGATTGAGCAAGCGGCCGAGATGTTGTATGGTCTCATTCATGCAAGATATATATTAACCAACAGAGGAATAGCACAGATGCTTGAGAAATATCAACAGGGAGATTTCGGGCACTGTTCTAGGGTGTACTGTGAGAACCAACCGATGCTTCCCATTGGGTTGTCAGACGTTCCCGGAGAAGCGATGGTAAAGCTCTATTGCCCCAAGTGCTTGGATGTGTACACTCCGAAATCATCACGACATCATCACACTGACGGTGCTAACTTCGGAACTGGATTCCCCCACATGTTGTTCATGGTGCACCCAGAATATCGACCCAAACGTCCGGCCAATCAGTTTACTCCCCGTCTCTTTGGGTTCAAAATCCATCCGATGGCTTATCAGCTTCAGTACCAGGCCGCACAGACATTTAAAAATCCTACAAAACTTAGACACTGACTGTGACGATGTAACCAAGAAACTTGTGCGAACATTTGTTCATCGTGCAACGCAAAATCTGTATTGTGTAAATATTTCACCAAATGCCATTAGTTTTTGTATTGTAATGAATGTGATCGACGGCGAGTATAACAGTAATCATTTTCTACCTGTCAGTGTCTTTTACTCTTTTTAAGCCTTGGGAAGTCCATCGGAAGAACGTCAGGGCTTGTTGTGAGATGATCAATTTTCTCATCAATTCACATCAACTGCTGTAATTTAATGACGTACTTCATCACATGCATCGTAACTTTTTAATAAGGAGATAAATATATGTTGGTGGTATTTATGTCAAATACAGACCTGTGGTGTACCGTATTTTTCAACAATACACAATACATGTCATGTGAAATGTTTTGTTCATCTAGTTTATTAGCCTTGGTTAACTTACTTAGATGGTAATATGGAAGATATGTCCTGCCATGTTGTGCTACCCGCTGCTGGAAATGGCGTAAGATTTTCGTCGGAACTTCCGAAACAGTTTTTTATTATAAATGACGAAGCAGTCATTTCACATACTGTTGGAAAATTTAATTGGTAATTCCGTGCGATTCTTTCTAAGGCTTCTTCTGTTGATTGCTCCTGCTGAACTGCAGTTCTTGCTTTGCAGTGAAAGCTTTGTAAAGACAATTGTGGTTGTTGCACCTGCTCAAACTGAACTTGCAGAAAAAATGAGTGATGTTTTAGGATCGCACATGCAAAGTAAAAAAGTGCATATTACAACAGGAAAAAACACCCGTCATAGGTATTAGAATACATCATACAGATCATCATGCATGCCTTAGAATATATCTGTTTTGCTATTGCTGTAAAAATGTGGTGAATTGGGAAGAGTAAAACTCAAAAGTCTCACTAGTCTAGCCCCAAATAATCTTATGGATGTACTGTATTGGATTGAGCACTTGGAAAGACTCTTAAGACTTTTATTGGTAAAGTTAAATTATCATATAAACAGGGATGACAGTATATAATGCTTCATTCAGTAGCGAACCTCAATGGATTTACACATAATTTTAATCCTGTGCTACGTTGATTAGGATATATAATACACATATCTTATAGGCAGACCAAAATATCATTGACAGGACTCAGTTACTTTGTATCACTCACATTAAAATCAGTTCTGAAAACAATGCATCCCTTGGTAATAAGTCTTTGTTTCTGTGACTTGGATAATGATTGTGATAGTCCATAGAAATTACTGTTTCATGATCAGTGGTGTTATTACTAACGTCCAACAATGAATTCTCCCATATCAGCTCAAAAGCACCAACTCGTGCTATCAAAACTATTTTTTCCTTGCTGTTATTACTTGCAGATCCATTTTTGAGGGTTTGATATACCTTAAAGAAATACTCAATGAGAAGAGCTGCGGTGCAGGATACAATGACATAGTTATTATACATGATGGAGTTAGGCCTTTTGTCTCCACAAACGACATGAAAGAAGTTGTGTTTGCTGCCACCAAATATAAGGTAATTGAAGACTGTACAATACATAACCTGACAGCTAGTCTGTATTTAACAGTTCATTGTCCCATAAGATTATGATCTTGTGATTATGTGTGAACTGAAGTATACAGAAATCCTCTGATTTGAAGCCCAAAATGAACCTTGTTATTACAAGCAGCATGAATGATAAGGTGATAATTGGTACATTCAATTATCAAGGTGTTTGCACTAGATACACACTATGAATAATTACTTCAATTTACATATTGTATACAAGATAGACTTTAAGATTCCAACCTTCATGATCAATAGGCTTCTGGTATTGTCAAGTCACTTGTCTCCACTGTAATTGGTGTTAGTGACGATGATATGCTGACTCAGTCACTCAACCGATCTGAATTCTGGGCCAGTGAGATGCCGCAAGCGTTTCGTCTCGGAACAATCTTGGATGCATATAAAAAAGTGAATATGTTCTAGGTAGCTAATTCTTGAATATGGTAAAAATGGTATTCGATTCTAAAGAATTTCACTACCTGATTAGTGTTCCGAATTCGAGCTCGACCATGGTACCGAATGTTTGCAATTAGTCTTCAAATACGAAGGTGTGGCAGCAAAACTCATCCACGGTGATCCACAGAATCTCTGGAAAATTACTTATGAGACGGATATTCCTGCAGCCGCTGAAATTTTGAATAGTAAAAAATATGCATATTTTGTGGATTATGAACTTCATAGATAAAGCTAGGTTGTAGTCAGAAATTCTTAATTCTTAATTAATTCCATCATTTTCTTCTGCCATGAATGTGAAGTACGGTAACCAACTCTTCGGTAGTACTCTATGTTTTTAAATTGAATTGATCAATTGACACAAGGTTCGAGTGTCAAGTAGTTGATGAAATGGAACAAATGCAAATATTTGTATAAGATCAGCAATTCTTGTGCTCATCCAACTTCATTATGATTACAAAGGGCCGTCAAATAATTTTTGAATTATAGTAGAATAATAATCACAGTAGAAGATTGTTGAAATTAAACTAAATTACACCACAAGGTTTAAAGTCATTAACATAAATACAGTATTAGTATTAGTATTAATATACTTTCATTAATCTTGGTGGATGTCAGAACTTCAACTAAGCACAATATTCTTTCATTTGACTTAGTAGTCATAAATCTAAAAATAATCAGCTTTCTATGATGTTGTTCAAGGTACTTTTCATAAGGATTTATGAATATTTAATGCAGAAATAATATGTACTATAAAATATATAGGAAACAGCAATGACATTTTACTACATCTCAACGGCCTAGAAGATTCAACGAACATATTGAAGCATCTAGTCGAAGGTAACCACAAAATAATCAGTTATTCTCAATGCTTGTCAGTATCAATCCCACTAGGAGAAATATTGAAATACAAACATGGAATTCAAACAAGGGATATTCATTTTTTTAAGGAATAAATCTGAATGTAACTATGACCTCTTCGCTTGCTGATTTATCGAACAACATGAAGCTAAACATAAAGGGGCTCGTATGGTGCTTGGAGGAAACTATAGCTTTGACAGAAACAGCGAACATCATTCTGCAGATTGCAATTAATATAGAGCACAAGTATGGCAAACATTCAATATATTTTAGTTGCAAGTTTCTATCCAGATTTACTTTCGGCTTGTTTATATTGCGTAGGGCTGTTGGAGGACAGAGCATTGCCATTGTGTTGTTGCAGAGTGGAAGTCAATTCATGTCGAGAAATGATGGTGAAGAAAGGGTTTTGTTTTCTAATCTTGCAGCCCAATATTCAGAACATAATTTATTCGTACATGCGATCAGAAGAAGAAGTATAAAAAATATATCACAAAGTACAGTATTTACTAGATTTCAAATTGTATATGGTATAGTATAGTATAGGGATAACTTTGGACTACTGAAATATACATGTGGGTTACTAGGTAACCTTCATTCGGTTTAATTAATTTTAGGTTAACTACTGACAATATCTGCATCATCCTTGCCATCCAGGTCCCCTAGATATCTTTTCAAAAACATGAATATATCTTTGGTTAAATAGCATAAAATTATTAGTAATGTATAGTGCAAATGGGTATAATTTTGTAATTTAATTTTCTCTGGAATGAAATGGGTTACGAACCATATGATGCCAGTAAATGGGTGATGTACCTGTATCAAAACATCTCAATTTTCTTTGTATTTCCAAAACAGGCCCTGCAATGAATGCTGCTGTAATGCTTCTGACCAACCATACAAAGATACTGAATGGTCAAATTTTGTACTATGATTATTGAACATTGTTGTTTTCCATTGTTTGCATCGAGTATACCGTTGTCTGTTTCACTTTCATATCACTACCTGATAGATCTTGCTTTTTCCTTCATGATACATGAATTTTGGTAAGCTTTCAGAGCTAGTATATTCTTTTTTCATTAACATTCATTTCTGTTTGAGATATCACGTCATATTTATTGTGTTAAACATTGAAAGCAGTGTATTACGGAGACAAATCATATTATTACCTGTGACATGATCCATAGTGTATTTGTTGACAAGATAATACATATGAAATCGATTTCTGCCAACCAAAGCTTTAGTTTCTCTTCTCCATATCCAAACTCAGTGCATCCTGAATTGGGTGTGAAAGTGCCAGCTGATGGTGCAATCCTAATTTTAATACCTGTTACAAAGTCGAGTAATAGAACTACAGGTATGTCTGTTAGGAATGGAAAAGAATGACCTGTAGCCCATGACATGCCCACGGTAAGACAGAATATCAGGTCAAACAGTTATGGTTTAACTTATTATTGAATTTGAATATTTACATACTTACTCCTGAGATAAGAGTGAATTGGCTTCCTTCATATTTACATCATTAGTTATTGACTGTACAATAATCGAGAATAATTTTAACAAAAGAAGGATTTCAAAGATATTGAAATACGTGAACGATGCGCATGGTAGGTAGTTTGCCTGAATTTATTGAACAGTTTTGCTTACCATACTAAATTAAAATTCACTGACAAAGGAAATAGGATTAATCATTTACTTGGAATCTATGCAATGAAAATATAATCACTTGCAAATGCAAACAAACAAAGAGACTTTTAGATGATGACACACACATAAAAGAAGCCAGGATATAATATGCATATTTCTGAGTGATTCTTGAGTAAAACACGGAAGTAGACAGGCCTTGAGTACAAAAATGTATATATATATATCGACGAAAATTGAACCGAAAGGATAAATCATTTTACAAAATCTATTATACGAAGTTTAAAAAAAAATTCACTGAAGGATTTTACAGAATATTGTGCATCGTGGTAGCTTAACCTACCTAAATCATCGCGCAGGCCTGTGTTGGTACACGACAGTAAAAAGTTCATATTATGGTAATTTTCATAGGGACACAGCTACATTCTAAAATAGAAAGTCTATTTAATATATTTGTAACTGCATACTTCAGCCATTACTAATAATGATTTTTGAATATAATGAGAGTGTGCGGCACGAGATTTCACTGTATACTAGTATTAGAAATTTAGTCTCAAAGACGTCGAAGCAGGAAATCGTTAACTTGTATTGGTAGAATTGGTCTGTGAAATCTATGATTTTCTTTTTACAACAACCTTCTACTATAAATGAAGCGAAAACAGTGAGATTCATAGAATATCTGACCTTAAATATTTAGGACATCTCCTGATATGTCAAATATCACACTACAAAAATCACTGTTCCTTGAAGGTCCAGCAACATTTAGCATCAATATTAGTTGATGTGAATTGTGAGCATAGCGAATGGAATAAAAAAATACATAATCTTCAAACAATACATGCCAAAACAGAGAGGACCTTCGAAGCAAAATAAAAAACAATTTAATCTAACATGGTAATTATCAAACAATTCTTCCATTGAGGTCAACATTCAATCAAATAATAAATCAAGGCAAAAATTGTATCAATTATTAAAACAGCAACGTCCATACATCTGTGCATAGCCACCGTTCCCGACAACACAGGCATTGAACAACCACTTAATCAGTCTTCTTTCTTCTGCAAGCCGAACACTGCTTTTGCAACGTTCACTGCGGAGCCAAGGAAGAATATAACCACCAGTATGATGAAGCCCGGAGTCTTGAAAATCGGACTGATGAACATAGCCACAAGGGCTAAGATGATCACAGGAATGTACATCTATAAAACAATTTGGTTTTTGATTCAGAAATTGTTTACTTCAGCTCTGAATTAGCATGAGTGTGTGTTCTCTCTCTTTAGCTGTTTGAGATTTGGGATCATGGATAAGTGATTATTATATTGCAAAAACTTCTTGCATATCCAGTATTGTAGGCTCGAACAGATTATTTAATTAACTAACTTCGTCAGTTTTTTGTGAGATGTGAGAAAGTCACTGAATGAAAGGAAAATTCAGTTTGATAAGTACTGTACTCTATTCATAATACAGAGCAAATGGAAGAAATAGAGTAGTTGAAATACCAATCATATCTATATGTATTCTGCCATAGTAGCTGATAATATCATATCCTTTACTCTTTGATTTCCGGTACTCAATCCTATAAGGAACATATTACGGTATATTGGGTTATGAATCAGGATAGTTAAAAAACTCCTAGGTTTCTATATATTTTAGTTTAGAGAGTATATGCGTCAGTGTGATAACATTGTCATCATAAAAAAAATAAGTAGTTCACAAATTAAAATGAATTGCACATTCTATACACGGTATTATTGGTACTGATGACCTTATGTGTTTTGTATGTTCATGTCATTTGTATAAATGCCGTAGTGAGTATTAAAGATAGGTCGACAAGAACAATTTACAATGCAAAGTATAAAAAACATCCTTACGGCCAGCCTAGCTTTTAGTGCATCCAGAGCATCATCAGAATATTTGAAGCAAAGACCAGCGAACGATAGAATACCTCCGCAGCCAATGAAACATCCAAACATTTTCACGTGCATGATGTGCGTCTCGTGTAGACCGAACCCTGGAACCTTGAATAGGAACAATAGTGCCTGTTCATTACTGTTTGTACAACAACTTGGCTAACCATGCAATCCGAAATACACAATAGGTGACCAGTTGATTGTAAAAATTCCTGCATCTTTTCTTTTCAAGATAGATTTTGTTATAATATATACCATTGATCTAACCTCCTTAATCAAATATCACTTTAATCAAGGAATTCTAATAAATGAAATCAGTAGTAGGATTCTTACAATCAGATCAAGGAACATATCAGGGAATCCGAACAGGAAAGAGCCGTACAAGAATGTTGTCAAGCCATCAATCGAGAGATGAAAGCTGATCGGATCGCCGACAGTAAGATTGCCTTCCTTTGTGGTTAATTTGCTCATGTGATGTAGGTCGCCTAGCACTAGCAGGAAAAGGGACACCAAATCCCACTTCATTATTGCCTGAATAAAGATATGGCGTACAGTAAGTGAGCACTTTCCAACATGAACAAAAGTAACAAACTTGTATTATTCTATGGCACAGAAGAATTGTTTTAACAGAAAATGAAAGGAGTTGTTTTAATATGTGTAAAATAACTTCCGTGTTTCCTAAATTTTATATTCCAGTCTAAATGTCCTTGAATTTTGTGCAATTCGAAATGGTTTTACAACTGAGGGGATACGATACATACTTACGTTCAATCAGATCGTTCCACATGACAAGCACAGTCCAGCAGGCACACATTTTACTATCGTCAAAAGCATCATATAATGAGATTCGGAAATTGGATATTTATATTCACGAATCTCGTGTGTTACATCATTAGCCTTCCCAATATTGAAATTACACCAACCTATTGTTTAATATTAATATATTGCTGCATGATTATAGTTTTATATTTCGAGCTATAACAAAAATAGCAGGTTAGTGACTTTAATCGTTTTAGCATTATTGAGACATGCGTTGTGCTCATGCTATGTCGTCATTGTTACATTATGTCATGTACATTATCGGTGGAAAATACCATTTATTTTAATGTTAAAAATTCGCAGCATTATACAACAAAAGAATAGTGTTTCCTGCCATTACAAAGGCAATCGAAATACAGTATGCAAGTTTTCAATTGATGCACTGTAACATTCGCTATAAAGTTATTACTGACTATTCTATTCTATTCAGTACCCGCTCTTACAGAGTTAGTCAGGCGGAGGGACTATGTTAGGGATGAATAGACGGTGTACTATGTAACTAAACGGATATGATGAATTCTGTTTTTTACCTGAGGCATTCATTAATTAGAATGAAAACGCATATACATGTTATTAACGTAAGGTAAAGACTTTCAATTACGTTTTTCGGCTTCCGCACGCAAGCCTCCGGTATGTTGCAGGTCTACTGTTTGTGACAAAGTGAATTTAATGTTGTACAACTATAATGTACATCCGTTTGTTTTACGCCAAATCTAATTTCCAAGATTGTTCACTGATAAAGTATGGAATAGAATGTTGTGAATAAACATTCGTTCGTATTTTATTTTATCAGTTTAACCACGAATGACCGTGACATACTTACAGTAACGTTTTTGAAGTAGGTTAATTCGTAGAGGACGCATATCACCAAAAGCGAGCGCAGCTGAAAAAAAATAATACTATTTCAAAAACCATTTGGTAAAATCGGTTATCGGGGACAATTAAGTAATATATAATTGAACGTACCAGAATGTTGTGAATAGATACAGCAATTGCAACGGTTTGATCAGTCGATTTTTTCGTGAAGTAAATCACACCGGCTTGGGCAACGGTAGCCAAGATTATGCAGCGAATCAGGAAGAGGTTCTGATGATCGACCTCCGCTCCGCACTGTTAAAAATATATTCTTTTATTTTTATCATCCGAGACCAAGACAAAAAAGCGGAAGCGCCTAAACCACTGAAATTACATTTATAATGACAACGACTACTTACAGCAACAGAAAGAATGGATTCTGAAAACGGGAAGCAAGCGAGCGAAATCAGACCTATGCACATTTCCAAGATGAACCAATGTTCGCGATTCTGCAGAGCTTTAACATACATAGCAAAAGCTGCGATGCACGCTGCTATGGTAGCAATGGTGTACATATCTGTCAGGTCAGTGCCTTCACCGACACTACCACCCGAGGCTTTCGTATCAGACGTCGGTCCTTCCATTCTTTACTTTCGCTATATTACTACTATACACAATATTAACTAACGAAAGCAAAAAGGTAATTTCAGCTATGAGCGCCATCAAGTCAACTGAAATGAGATTACTGCTGATTACGCTAAACTCCGAAAACTATACGACATTGCGCAACGAACAAACGGTATTACATTTGAAAACTATCAACGGCGCTTGTGCAATTATCCACCGAAGATATGCAACAAATATATCACTTCTAACGTGCCTTGAAGTACTTTCAACCCGGCGCAATCAATAAATATTTTAAAGAAATTTCAAGTATCTCGACATGCCTAACGGTCCTTTGGTGATTTCTACCACGCCCGCACATATTTAACTGGATTTCATGGGTGGATTACGATAAAGAAATCTTAGGGTATTTACTGAACTCGGCCTATACCATATGCGCCGAGCTTAAGAGTCGCGCTTACTACAAAAGCACACACATACATTCTACGCAGGACTTAACGACCAAGAAGTATTTGCTCTATCGCACTATTGTTTATTTTCGTACGCGAACCGTGTCCCGCGAGACACACTCGAAGTCTGCCATGACAGGATATGTAACGTACATAAAGCGCAAAGAACGTATGAGAGATCATACTTCCCGTAAGCCGGTTTTATGGCAATGTGGACGTAGAACAATTTTGCGTCATCGTTATTGTCAACTGCGTGACTAATCTGCTCAGTTATTGCCCGGTGATATAATATATCAGTTGCATAATACACACCAACGCACAGCGAAAAGATGAAAAAAAATATCATCTACTTGAAGCATTGTATTAAATACATTGTAAAAGCCAGATCGAAAGAATACGTCTCCATGTACTATGAGTAACTATATAATTCTATATATCAACCGCATCACATCTTCAACAACCGACAACAAGTTGTTTGAAAGACATAATGATGTAGAACAGTGTTTCACTGTATGGATAACTCAAAACTTGACGCAAAATCAAGATGAGTAATCGGAATCAGAACGGTAGGAATCTCGTCTTCTCGATGAGCGACCAGAAGACGATTTGTATGGACTTCTGTCAAAATTACGAAAGTATGTTACAAATCTGGATGGTATTTGAATGACCTAAGTAAAGCTCTTAAGCCAGCTCACCTTCCATGTGAATAATCACTGCGAGATGAATAAGAATATCGGTCCGAACTACTGCTCCTTGTTCTAACAAATAATCAAGTTAGTCAGATCAGTACGATGTATAATGAATTTTACTATTGACGTATGCTCTGAAAATTAGTACGTCACAAACAATACTGCTGGAAATGACCGATTTACATATACTGTATATGGTAATATGAGTGACTGTTGTGACCTTATATGATTGGTTAATTGCAAATTAGATATGTATTATTAACAGACTTCCTTCCTTGTCCATAAATTGCCCACGCCATCATGACATTTTAAGTTTCAATTGATTTTTGTAGTTCACTAACAAGAACTATAAAATTAGCCGTCATTGCATATGGTATACTATAGTACCTGAATACACAGTTCAGGTTCTAATTGGCTATCGAGGTACTAAGTACATTGGTTAAACTTGAAAATCTCCATCATGGTTTTTGTACAGTAATTGCCCGACTGTAAAGTTACTTTTTACCTTTCCGCTCAGAAATATTTACATATTGTGCTCGAAACATAGCTTCTTGTGTCACAGGGACATCATGGAGTAGTACTTACGGTATTTATGTACTTTCTTTGAAAAAAATACGAGTTTTTGGTAGAAAATGTGGTAACCCTATATACTGTACATGTAATTATCATTATGGATTTTATGACTATGAATATACTCACTTGATACTATCACCTACGAAATGTAAACAACAATATATTATGAAACAGAATCTACAAAAAGTAATGTAGCTAGCACTCGAGGCATTGCAACAGCCATTGCAGGATATACGGGACAATATGTACAGAACTGACATCAAAGATCGATCTCTTATAAATGAAACAAGTTCTTATACTATGACCATTCATCCATTCATTCATTCATCATTCAATTAATAATCAGAAATGAGGTAATTATTAAATCCCCACAGAATCAACCAGCATACTACATCTATCCTACAATACCATTAATATTTCCTAATCCTTGCTAAACATGTTTTATACAGCATGAATTAGGTCAAGCTTATATGTTTCCATCTTGCTGAATGTATTGCAGACCGCTGGGCTGGATAAAATTTACTGCTAAAAAACTCCCTCCTTCATACCCAGGTATTCCGGGATTAATATCAATAGGTCATTCCTGATGCTCCAATATATTTATTGAGCCGTGGAAGCTAAAGCTATAGCCTACTTTCTGGTGGCAATACATACATTTATATCAACTGATGAACATGCACCATTGAAAACCGAGATAATAACCCTATACTTTACCCATCCAGTTATAATTAACCATAAAAAAGGGATGACACCCACCTTCTACGAGATCGTCTGTGGTAAGATGAAGATCTGCTTCTACTGTGTGAACGGGAATAGTATGAAGATGATCTGTGTCGACTGTGAGCCAAATAAAAGTATATTGAAGCTGGCTAATTTTCACTGCATTCCATGAAATGTATAAATACCTTGAATAATCACTGGAAGAATACGACCTAGATCTACGGTGTCGACAATGACTCGAATGAGAATCTGTATCGGAATCAGAGCCACTGTGAGAAAAGAGAAATGTTTTTGACAAATTCGACTCAAATATAATCTTGCTGCTTGTATAAAGGTGTTGAATATAGCTGGACATTTCTACTAGGTTTTGTACCTGAATGTAGGCTATCTATGGATATAAACAAATGTTGAAGTATTTAGGCTCTCATTGATAAGTTGCATACCAGTATATTTTAGAGATTACCACTTTCCAGACATATATTCAACCTTGATTACTTTTCATTCACAACTTTTAGTGTAAAATTGGAAATCATAGCATAGCCAAGGACCTCGATTTGCCATTTTACAATCATGCTATATGTTATCCATATTAATACACCATTCATTTCATTTAGTTAAAAGTATAACTGGCAGAACACAAAATTATCAGAACCAGCAAATTTTAATCAAAATAAGATACAAAATTGAGCAAACCTTTGCAAGTCACTGGATGTTGTAGTGTCACTTCTGTGGCTTCTGTCACTATCATAAGATGACGTTGAACTGAATGCAGAAATAACCTAATTAATAAACTGTATCAATTAAATTTGGGATGTCCCCTACCCACGGCCAATATCCAAAAAAGTACAGCTCTACATAATGACATTTTACTTCGATACCAAATCACAAACACAATCTTTCTTAATATTGTGTTTTCTCTGGTTGACTTGGCAGAGCGCAGGTAACTTTACCTTTGCTTGAAAGCAAGTGGATTCACTTTCTAATTTGATGTCAATTCCTTTAGCTTAAACAGCATGTAACAATATCATTTCTTTCATGTTCAAGATATCATTTAGGAACAGACCTGTCATGAGATCTTGAGGATGACGAATCAGAAGAGCTGTGTGATCTCCTCTTGTGGTAGGCCTGAGAACGGTGTCGAGACCGACCTCGTGGTGATACATTTGGAGATTTGTGTTTAATTTCCTTGCTGTAATGTAAAGATTATCTTCATTACCTACTTACAAATTACTAAATAAAAACTGAAGCCAGATAAAAAAACAGTCTTCAACAAGACATAATTTTTAACACATCTACAATCCAGTTATAGTTTAACACAAAGCTTGATATATATGTATGTAACATTATCATAACATGTAACCTAGTGTGTATCATAGTCTTTGAATAGACTTAAATTGGTGCGTAGGAGATCCTCGAAAACCCAGTAATTAACCAATTGAGACTTTCGGATTTTCGAGCAAATAGATTATAAATACAGATAGTATTTTTCATTTTGACATCATCAACATAACTCCTTACATGTAGTAAATATGTGTACATGCTAGTTCTAAGCAACGCTGTTTATATGCTTCCGAATTCCACTCTCTTAACATTGAGATGAAAGAGGCAATCGGAGGAATTATGTTAGCTTACTTGTCATCATCTTCGTTCAACAAAGCAGACAACCTATCGACTGAAATATTTTTCTTCTTGAAGAACTCGGAAACTAATTTATCTGAGAGCCTGCACCTTTCTGTGGAGAAGAACAAAGTTTTTCAGATCAAATAACTGGAAAATAATCAGTTTTGTAAACCAAAAAACAGTGAAAGCAAAAACAATACCCTTTTTCGGTTCTGGTGGTTGGAGTGGAAAATCTAAATATAAAGAACAGAAATAGTAAAGTTACAGCACTTAAAAAAATTTGCCCCTATATATATCAGATAATGTCGTCAATAAAAACTTACTGTCTTTCGGAAGCGGCGGTTGAAAATGTTCAAAGTTCTGGAGCATGTTTGACATGAGCTGCAAGGTGGGGTATTGCATGCCGACATGCATCATGCGCATGTCTCCAAAAGGATAAAGGGGCATTGGGAAGCCACGTGCATGCATCGACATGGTATGATTGCGGAACAGATTGCTGGGATATTGCAAACGACTAGACGCGGCAACATTAACTGCAGTTTTCTTCTCATGCTCATGTTGCTGGGAAATATTGTCACCAGTGCTTGTGTTTGATACAGTATTAACAGGAGCTGCGGCAAATGCATTACCAGTAGCAGGCAAATCATAGCTTGCAATAGATTCACTAGTTGTATTACTCTCTAGCACAGGCTTATTTTTCTTTTCAGTAGAATTTTCCTCTGCAATAGCATTTTGTTCCTTCAATCGACGTCGTTTTATTAGCATTGCCACTTTCTCGAAGGAAGAGAGCGAACTCTCTTTTGCTTTGCGACTCTTTTTTTTCTTTCTCATCTTTTTACTTCGCTTGTTTTCAATCTTGTTCTCTTCCTTGCCTTCTATTGTTAGATTTTCGTCCTGATTATTTTTTTGCGGAGGTAGCTTAATGTTAAAGGTTATAGGCTTCCTCAAAGACGCGATCTTTGGGTTCACCCAGTCATCGTCGTTCTCACTGGAGACCGACTCCTCCTTATTCGGTTTAGGCTGTAGTACTCTGAATCTATTTGGTTGAGAAATGGGAACTGGTAGATTGGTTATTTTATCAGCTACAGCCGGAACACTTCCATCATTTTTTATTTCATCATTTTTTTTTGCAAGTGGCGCTGCTGCCTCTGTCAAGGTCAAGCAATTTGCGTTTTTCAAATCCTTCTCTTGCTTAGTATTGCCATTTTCTTCTGGCCAAATACTTGTGAGATCTGTCTCCTTTTTTGAATGTCTGTTCGTCTTTGGCTTACTCGGCATTGGTATTGACTGCGGCTTATACTTGGGCATTTTACCAAATCCACTGACATTTTCGAAGGAGTGAGATGAATTTTCATGGTTTGACGGAATTAATTCTTCGGCGATCGGACAAGATGATAATTTGTCATCTGAAATTTGATTGTTAGGGTTGACTACAACACTATCTTTATTCTTTTGACTTTCCAGTAGTTTCTGCTTGAAAAGTTTAGCATATTTTGCTCTTGTTTTTTGTGCAGACTCGGTCGACTGATCACGGTTTGTCTTAGTTTCAATTCCACAAGAGAGCAAATTGTCTATCTCATCAGATGCAAATATATCTATGTTGGCAGTATCTGAAAGGTATATTACGATGTTGAGGATTGTTACTAAATCTNCAGTCATGGAAAAAAACATGGAATAACAAAAACTAAATTTCAAACTGAAAGAGAATCAAATCAGGGAGAGAATGTAGAAGTTTATAATAATGTTGCTTAATCTGCCAAGTCATATCACCTCGAGTAAAGTTGTCCTCAAGTTGGTCATCCTCAAGTCCCACCTTGATTTCATCTTGCTGTTGAATTCGAATAAAAAAACACTGTTACTGCAAGATGAATTGGTTTAATAAACTACTATTAACAGATCATTAGATGAGATTTAGGGAACAACCTCCCTATGAATATCTTGGGGGCTAGCATATTGGAGGGGGGGGGGTGAAATGCCTGTTATGGGGTGAATGAACCTCTGCTGTCAAGTGAGATTATTTGCATGCTCATTATATAATATACAACTGAACAAACGTTTCACTGTACTTATACTCATACCTGTGTATTGCAACTGTATTAAAACAGTTTATTATCCGGCTTGTGGACTTGAACCTGCTTTTGCAGATGACAAATGCTAACTCACCATGTTTTCTTGCATCTCAATCGTTTTATCTTCAAATTTCTCCTCTTCCTCTTCGTACTCCAATGGAGGTTGCCAAGTTAGTTTCTCAGACTTGATTTTCTTTTGTTTCTTCACCTTTTCAGCTCTCCTAACGTTTGCTGCAGTCATGGGACCCTCCAACTTTCTCAAGCTCTCATTATCCTTGTGTTCAAACAACAGAAGCGTAAGCGATCTATGTCAAAGATCAATACAACAGTATACCATTGATAATATGCGTACATGTGTTGTGGTTTTATGCATTCGGTTTCTCTGCCTGCTCTTTTCTGTGGAGTCAGGTCCCATTCTACCCTTATCTAAAACAAAGGCTCTATTATAAAATGAAAGTATACCAAGTTATGAGATAAATAAATACATTGGGTTCATAAAGTTTTCGTATACATCATA
Source organism: Halocynthia aurantium (assembly GCA_013436065.1). NCBI lineage: Eukaryota > Metazoa > Chordata > Ascidiacea > Stolidobranchia > Pyuridae > Halocynthia > Halocynthia aurantium. The sequence continues at coordinate 5,044 of QXVX01005200.1, read as the reverse complement.
CTCATATCCAACATAGATGTATACCTGTGTATTCTGGAATTGTTGAGTGCAAATGCAAAGATGTGAATATATTTCTTAGGAATTTTTGTATGATATTGAGATATAGATATCCAATTCATGAGTAAAACGAGCCATATTTAAATTACAAAAGCAAATCTGTTTTGCTGAATGAGAAGAGGTCACATACCAATCATTTAACAATATGAACCAACAATATCACCGCTAACGTGTCTTTAAAGAAACATGGACTATCATTACCTTCAGTTACACAAATATAAAACATTCAAATTTGCTATGAATGATATTATATATAACAACAGTGAATTAAAGTATAGTGGTGCCTCGTACTTTGCACGGACCAATGCACTTTGATTCGGACAAACAATTCAGAGTTTACAATGCTTCCTGAAACGGATTAAGTACGAAGTATCGTATCCACTGCACTTGATTTATGGGAAAAGAAAAGTATGGCATGAAAAATAGACATTTATAATATCTTGGCCTAGCAGACCATACATTGCTGAAAATCTATGGACTTCTGCTATTAGACTCTTACCTGTTTGTTTCAGTTTCGATTTTATCATTTTATCAGTAGAAGTAGCAACGATTCCAGTAGCGTCTACGTTAACTTTGCGATGAATGTTACCAACAGCTGGTACAGCACCATGATTGTCCTCTGTTTTATTAAATAAGTTGAGAAAAAAATTCACAGAGCAACTTCACCAATACACTAATATATACCTCTATCTTTCAATTCAAAAGATGAAGAAACCGGTCCGTCATCATTGTTGGAAGTGTGTGAACTCGGGGTACGAGAATATGAGGATTTACTTGAAGATCGACTCGAAGACAATCTGTAAGTATAAAATGCATGCCAATTGCATATATTATATGATATATGAGAATGAGTTTAGTGCTGGAGATAATACTGCTAAGTCGAGTGCTGGTAAACTGGGATCGATCTTGCTAGAAGGAAAGCTCGATCGGCAAAATCAATCAGCAATACACAAAAAGCTTTAATAAGTTATCGCATTTCAGTAATATTAAAATAATTACATACAACCACTCATCAACTTGGATGTAAGTCGATCATAAAAAGGGGTCAGCAATGGAAAATATATAGCAAAGTTTCCAAGGGCTGCTGCCTTGCGAGTGCCACAAGCTGTGCAAGTCAGGCGCCATATGCCACACCTATGTTACCATACCTCACGTCATACTATTTTTTTGATGTTTTAACAAGTACGTATGGATAAAATCGCATGAGTTATAAGTCAACAAGTTGATAAACTTTTAATCACAGTTGGAATTGGGAATTCAGACTGAGGGTAGGGTAGGCATTAATCTACTCAAGCTTATCACTGTTTCCATACCTAGATGAAGAATTCCTTCCACTGCTCCTGGAATTACTCGATCTTGATTTTGATCTATAAAAACAACAATGACTACATAACATGTGAATTTGAAAAGAAAATAACTTTACAGAAAGCTTACCCGAGTGACGAATATCTCTTTGACGTCGATGAACTTCGCCGGTGAGATCGAGATGACGATCTCGATTTAAAACTGTGACTTTTGTGACGAGAATGGGAACGATTATCTTTTGCAGGAGATCTATCACGGGAACTGAAAAAATGAATCAAATTTCATTCATTCCATTTGCAAAAACATTATTGTTATTATTTATATAATGGGGTTTGCAACATTTCGATATATTGCATTTAGACTACATGCAACCGTTGTAAAGATTTATAGAATGTTGAGTGCTGTGGATTTAAACCATAGATACATGTCTACCACTTAATTAGCAGGGCCGCGAAGGTTTCCTGATAAAATAAAAGTTCGCATCACTATTGTAATATATAATTTTCCAGGCACGTAGCACCTGGCATATGCAATCTAAAGTTTTTCTTTCAAATATAAAGGATGCTGGAAAATTGTTGTTGTACCTGTACTATAACTTGCTAATTCTACTGGTATACTCACAAGCTTCTTGATCTGGAACGTGAATAAGAACTTGACTTCACAGATCTCATAATGGACTGGCTGTTCGATTTGCTTTTGCCCATGGTTGAGAGCTGTGCTTCAGCTTGAATCACATTCCTCGCTTGTTGAAAAAGCCTGGAAGGTGTCCCTTTCGAAGACTTCACCGATTTGTACTCCCACTTTCCCCTTTTCCTGTAAAAGAAGAGATGGAAGACTGAGGATATATTAAATCATGTGACTATACTAGTCAAGAATAGTGTGTAACAATTCTCAGGAATGATACAGAACAGTCAGATGTTCAAGGATTTGTTTTACAAATTCAGAAAGCTGATCGTTATTTCTCTTATCAAAGGAGTGGCATAATGAAGGAGTGAACCGAATTTTACTCTTTTCTTACTTTGTAATGACACAACTTTATTATGTAACTCTTTCAAACATTTTTTTTTACTCATCCTTACTAACTGGGCAAATTGCACTTGGCGAGGTCAAGTCACAATATATATGTACAATTGTAATAAAATATTCACATACCTCTTCTCGGGGGATATTTCAATGGAGTGCTTCCGTTTTGCGATCTCATTTTCAGGAACTACTGAAATGAGAAATAAGATTCAATGAATAATAAATATGAATATGAATACTAGAACGGAAACAAAGTGACATCTTCCAAACTTTTAATAAAGCAGAGAATGGTTCAAAAAATGACTGGGTAAAAATGCTAGCCTGACAAAGCATTCAAACATCAAAGATATTAACCTGCAGTGGCCTCTTGCCATAAACCTTCTTCATCAGATGTCCTCCTAGACTTTCTCTTTTTAGTTTTCTTCTTTTTCTTATGTTTCCTTGAATCAGCCCTTTTGTATTTTCTGTCTTTCAGTAGATTCTCTCCACCAACAACTCCACTCACAATATGGGGAACAACAGGCTGTGGAGATTGCACAACATTCTTAAGGGGACCTGAATAAAACAATGAATATGAACATAATGGTGAGAATAATGATAGGTAGACAAACGATAAGTGACTAAATTCTAACAGTTTTAATTTGATGGGATGTACAAAAAACAGAAAGGTGAAACTATGGTTACTAGATTCCCCTGGTATATTATGAGCAAAATATTTATAGTAAATAGACATATAATTGTCATTCACTTCAAGGAATATTAACAATGCATTATTGAAATAAGTCAAGAATAGCTTCCAATCAACAACCTAATACAAATGTAGTGTAACAAAAAGGTTGGAATTAATGACATAATTTTTAAAATACAGCAGAGGCAAGGCTTATCTTCATGAAAACAATGCATAACTCTCATAAATCAGTTACTAGCAGGGCTACTTGCTATAAGAAATCAAGTTCAGCAATTTACCTTCATTTTCACTTTCATTTGCAGAGCTGTCCCACTTACTTCGTGTGGCATCGTTTCTAGTTAGCACTGATGGAAGTTCCCTAACTTCAGGTATATGGTTTAACTCATTTTCCACAGTTCCAGGAAAAATCGATTCGGTTGCAGCATTATCAGCTACAGTAGCCACATTCTGTACAAAATTGTAATAGTGGGGAAATAGCTAACAAATTGAATTGGAGATATTATAACAGCAATCAAATAGCAGTAGTAACCTTATTTTCTATAATAGTTTCCTTCCCATCTGGTTTACCCTCTTCTTGATGAGATTTCCTAACTTTCTTAGACTTCTTCTTCCTTGACGACGTATGTTTACTGCATTATTTAAAAAAATGTATGGTATATGTAAATAACTACATAAAACTATGTGGCTTTTGAAGGAGGTGTGCAGCTTAATGAGCCTGTAGTTAGCAAAAAAATGGTAATTAATGCATAATTCTCCTGCATACTAATAAAATTAAGATAATTCATCAATATTGCGTCCATTCTAACCTTCTTTTTCTTGACTTCTCACCAAAGTTTGGTGGTAGTGCTGGTCCTACAAAGCCTTGAAGATCTAATGGTTTAGATCTAGTGAATATAGAATACATTTGCAATTGAAGAAATTTTACAATTTGTTGAGAATGAAGGAGAGACTTTGAGAACCACCAAACACTAGTCAAAAATTTTTCGCGATGTTCTAAGGATAATTCCAGTACTCACATTGCACCGCTCTCCAGAAAATCATCCTTTCTTGCTGGATTATTGACATCAGTTATTGACCTGCAAAACACAACAAATAGTACATAAATATTGTTTTGTATATATATATGGTTTCTGTATAATCAGTCCATGATGAATTTCTAAATTAATATAACTTGAACACAACTGGAAAACATATTCACCAATTGTTATGCATTGCCTCATAACAATGTTGTATGTTTATTTTCTGGCAATATTAAACAAATGTGTTCGTACCGCATGGGATCGATTTTGCTAAATTTTTCTTCCGTTTCTGACCAATCATCAGCGCAGGCAGCATTTGGTGAACTTTTGGGGTATCTGGGATCGTCGTCGCTACACCATGGTGATGTTACCCTAGTATTAACAAGATGTTTTAGTTTTAATGGGTGTGTTCAAGTGTGAAGAAAGGTATGACATGTAGCATAAATATTATACAAAATAAGACACTAAATGAAACTGCAAATAAAAACAACAACAGTTGTGTTCAGAACATTTGTGGAAGTATTGTACAGACTAGATGAGGTATTCAAAGGAAAATTCAAAATTTACATGCAGTGATTGATCCAAAAATTTGGGTAAGGTGAGTCTCGAGTTATAGAAATTCTTTGAGGCATTATTGAACAGTAAAGAAAAAAAACTGATGGCAGTACTAACCTGGTTATGACAATAATCTAAAAAGCGTGCAACACACCACATCTACACATGAACACAGAAAGATCAAGTGAATGAAGAGAGAATTAAAGTCCATAATAATAATAGCAATCGCTTGTGAAAACTGTTATTCGAATAATATATTAGTAACTTAGCAAAGCAAGGACTGAATATACACATATTATGTTTATCTTCTATTATTTATGAGGAATTCAATATTTAGATAAGTTGGACATGCTAAACTGATCTGGGATAAACATTCAACACATTCTATTTTCAGCTC
>QXVX01005195.1:9705-31418 GCA_013436065.1 Halocynthia aurantium | reverse complement strand
TAGTGGCCCAGACAGCAAGTTTCATAATCGATTTGCAAATGCGAGGAATTTGAGCGCTAGTAATCAAGGATTGCGCAAAACAGGGAGCGATGTCGTCGCAGACTCAGTTCTAGTCTGCTGATTACGAAATACTGTTCCATACTGCCACCTCCCGGAATTAATTTATTGGTAAATCTAAGTTTTTTGCACTCCATATGTTTTTTTGCGCACACTGACTATAAAAATTAAAGGAAGCGTTATTTCCTTACCCTTCATTTGGACTGAAGCCCAATCCTACGCCTGAATTTTCGATGTGTTGAGTCAAACTAATCATACCTTGAGGGGNCTGTTGGATCATTTATACCCGTTAAGTATATTTGTGCTACTGTGTCTGAGAAGAAGCGGTTTTGCAATTATGGTAAATAATGTGAACTTTGGAAGGACAAACAAAGATAACACAGCTAGAAAATTAACATTGGAAATTTACTCGCAAACGAGTTTTCTAGCGATATGTTGTCAGTCATGTACACCATCCCTGAAATCTTTATGTCTAGACTNAGAAAGCATTGATTATACATTCAAGCTTTCTCATAGGATCGGTGGAACTTCAACCTTGTAAAATTACTATCACCTATCTATTTTAGCTAGTTTAAGGTGTAGACTAGCGCTCTTCAAACTTTTTGGCGTCACGGAACCCCTGCATGTTTTCAGTAAATCTCACGGAACCCCTCTTTGTTCAAAGGTTATATTCATTCCTTCTGTAAAACGCGGTACCCCTGGAGTTCACGGAACCCCTCCAAATGCTTAATGGAACCCCAGGGTTCTGCGGAACCCCATTTGAAGAGCGCTGGTGTAGACTGTAGACTTCCGTTCACTAGCGTCACAATTATGCAAGATTCTCTGAAAAATTACAGTTATAAATGACTTCCAAATTTCATTAATGTCCATGAATATCGTCTTCAAGGCCTGTGAATGTGTCTTCGCCTTTGTCATTTTTTCCAACTTGAAACACAACATNGCAAATGCGTGGAGTTTGAGCGCCAGTAATTAAGGATTGCGCAAAACAAGGAGCGATGTCGTCACAGACTCAGGTCTAGTCAGCTGTTTACGAAATACTGTTCCATACTGCCACCTCGCGGAATTAATTTATTGGTAAATCTAAGTTTTTTGCACTCCATATGTTTTTTTGCGCACACTGACTATAAAAATTAAAGCAAGCGTTATTTCCTTACCCTTCATTTGGACTGAAGCCAATCCTACGCCTGAATTTTCGATATGTTGAGTCAAACTAATCATACCTTGAGGGGTCTTGTGTAAATGTGTTGGTGCATGAACGTCTGCGGACCTGTGTTCCCGTGCCGCATGTCTTACTGCAAGCGGACCAAGATGACCAAGGAGACCAAACGTCAGCACAGAGTTCATCGTCCTATATAAAAAAAACACGAAAAAATCAAGCTACTAGGAGAACATCCTATATTATAATGTGCCTGATATATACAGTGCATCCAGTAGTGAGATTCAACTGGTTACTAAGACTACAAAGGTCGCAGAACCAGTTCCTGAATTGCATAAATAGCTGCATATTATTCTTCATTAATTCCACCGTCAAAAAATTTAGGGATGTAAAGTATAAGAGAACTGATTTCTAACAAAAATTGAATCCAGTCATTGAGTACATAAGCGTTAGGGTTGGAAATAGATTACAATTAGAGATTTGTAAAGTTTAATTACGATAACTTCATTACTATTCACTCACCATTAGCGGACAATCAAACTTCAGGTTACAAAGTTGTCTGTTTTTAATGCAAATAAGGCTCGTAGAGACTACAGATGAATTGGCACCGCGAGAACATCCATAGAAATCTGTCGGACAATCTGCTGTATTGAAGGCGTAGGTATTTATAAACAGCATGTTTGTTATGCACGATGTCGCGGTTCTATAAATTACGAACCTCCACAATTTGCTTTAGCAGCGGATGAACATTCGCAAAAGTATCCTGTTATCCTTTTTTTCGGAAGGCATAGATCGCCATGCGGACAAACCGTCGAAGAACAAGTATGCCCGCCACGATGTTCGAACAAACGAAATTCGGGATTCAGAACAGTTTTGTTATCCTTGCTGAGGAACGTCTCGCATTCCATGACGATTGTATAAACTTCGCTAAGAATAAACATGCATAAGTTCTCAAAAAACATCGGGGTAAACTTTCAAAAAAGAAGACGAAAAAAGAGAATCAACATGCATCGATATGAATGTTGTATACGCGCAAGTCTTATGACATAAATCACATTGTATTGCTACTAAACCTGATATTATTGGCTTTTCCTCGTTCGTTGCCATTTATCATCAGTGCTTGGTGGCTGTAGACTGTCACCGAGCCAAATAAAGAATAACCGACCGCTTGGTGGCACGAGAGTGACACCTTGTACATGTGATGCGTGTCGTTGCGTGTGAGCCAAATGCAGGTTTCGTTTGCGTAGCTCATCTGAAAATAAAAGCATAAATAATAGCACACCTTATATTGCGTTTGAAGCTTCATAAAATGCATCAATAGTTGATCAAATTTAAACAATTTCACTTGCAACATCAAATGCCCATTGTTGCCTTACCTTCTTAGATTTATGAATTAGATATTCTACGTATTTTTATTTATGCCTAACTGGCGTATTCGATATGCAGTGTCTCGAGTTCATAGGAGCAGAAAATTCAAGGTCGTTAAAGTAAATTGACTGAGAGAAAACTTAGCCCGGGTAGAGTAAATTGAATATCAAATATCTTCAGAAAATGCTTTTACGCTTGAAAAACGTTTCAACAATTGATCGTAAAAACAGGCGTAATTTCCATTTCCATCGTCAGAAAAGCTTTCTGAGCGCCAAGTGTGAAAAGGTGGACTAATTGAGGAATTACAGTGTAACACAAGACTCTGATAATGTACCCAAGTCCATCAGAAACAAGCTAATTACGATCAAATGAGGAACATAACACAAAGGAACGAGGACATCACTATAGCATACAGTTAAATAATAAATAACAAAACTCTCAATACAAAAGTAAAATAAAATATGAAGTATCTATCAAAATTGACTGTTTGGGTGGTCAGAGGGGGAGTATAATGTAGTGGATAGAGACGTTGCCACAAGCAGCTTAAGTAGGGTTAGTCAATCGATATTAAAGGTAATGATAAAGTGTACTTTCGAGAATGTGGCAAGAATCCACATTCTCTTCATACACGGATACAGAAAGATCAAAACGCGAGGACCTCTAGTTTAATTTCAGTCGACTAGACGCGGGATTAATAAGCAGACTATCCATCATCAAGTAAATAGCTTCAAGTTGATTGACAGTGGCGATAACGCACTGATTTTAACTAGTTCATTCTCACTGACAGCTTATTTTAGCTCTGAACAGGTTATTACGTAACGTCTGAAATGACGTTACCAGCCTGTCTTCTGAGAAATCTGTGAAACGTCACATAACCAAACGACAGCTTCAGATCTTAATTGGAAATGAAATGCCGCACTGCCTCTCAATTTCAAAACTACAAACTCGATTCATAACCGTAGCAAAAACGGAATACAGTGACTCTACAATCAAAATCCTAAGTCAAAGTTATAAAGTGTAACTTTTCAGACTTTAGTCGACATCAACTATTGAAATAGCTGAAATAGAGAAAGGGTTATTTGAAATGAATAAATTATTGAGCTGTAAACTTGGTCAGGAATCAAACGGTATCTAGTACTCGAAATCAGGAAATCAGTTCAACCTAATACGCAATTCCCAGGAGCCCCAACTTATGATTCATTATCTTGATATTAGTGTGGTATAAGTGTGGTTTAAAACGCATCTGTGTGTGAAACTCATGGAGCAATTAAGGAAAAATGTGGTAGTCCGTGATGGTAAGCATCAAAGAATAGATTGGTTGTGATACACTCAAAATACTGCCTCATATAGATTTGCAGCTGAATAGAAATACTTACCGCATTTGTCCCGTCGTCTGAGTATGACGTCTCTAAGAATCCCAGACCTTCTGGTAAATGTGTTCTATCCACGATTAACGTCATGTATTCATCAGTACAAGACATGTGGCCCCGAAATTCTGTTGGAAATAGATTGATGACGGTATGAGTGCGATAGAAAGGCTACAGCAATAATGCGAATGACCCGAAAGATAATTCATCATATCATCTTTATATTTCATTAACTGTTGTAGACAGTATTTATTTACTTTGCAAATTAATCAACCCCGATAATCATCATTCCATGCAAATTTGGGCAACATCCACCAAAAAAGTTAGTCTTGAAATTGCGTTGACAATGAATGAATGAATTTGAAAAGTGACCAGCACTTTGAATGATGATATAATGACGAAAAATTATCTTATCGCTATTTTCAATTACGAAAATTATTACTTACCTATTTCCGTGTCGGTCGCAACGGTGAGATTGGTAATATCAGGCTTTTCTGCAGGGATTATCGACTTCTCTTCACCCATTTCGTCGTATACGTCTCCTGCAAAATATTAAGCAGGATGTCATTTGCAAAGGCTGGATATCGCTTTGTCGTATATGGAATTTGGAAATTTTATATTAATGTAAAACCATGATCTACTTAACATTTGATATCAATCCGTTCTAATATATTTCAAACATGACATAGTTACTTCTTGAAGGGCGGCGACGATCGAAGGTTTATTGTTCTTGGTTTATTGTAAATATAATTACATTCCCGATATGAGGTAAGGTGACATCTATATATGAGAATGACACAAATCAGTACAAATTTTGGTAATAACCGACTATCCGTAAAAATTCCCGTTTTTCTGGAGGTGCCAAATAAGTGACATGAGGATATCTAACGGAATACTCTTTCTGACGGACAGCGTACAGACATCTTTCTAGAGGCCGACTATGTACTTATAACCCTATATGTATATATATATATATACATAACAACAATACTTTGAGATTAGGGATCTTCAAAGAAAGCGCGATCTTTTAACCACAAGAGTCAATTGTACACTACAACAAAGCCATAACGGTAAGCGTAAGGTAATGGTTATCTTCATAGCTGTAAGTTTGTTGCAGTGTATAAACATAAAGTAAGATTTCCTGATTTCAGCAACCGGTATCCTTAAGTGCATGTCAAGGATGTACGGTATGTAACGTAATTTCTTTGCATGTACATGCAGGACATAACTAGAACAGATTTGAGAAAGGTTAATGCACACAACGCTCGCATCTTTTGACACCAAAGGTCAAGTCTTTGACAAATCTGCAATCTTCGGGCCAATTATGGTTGAAAAGTATCGGCGGATGTTTGTTAAGCATTAGTGTTTTATCTCAGTAAAGTTCACTGCAAACAACGCGAGTTACTTATATATCTATACATTGACTACGTAGCCAGTCATAAAATAAATTTGCGTATATAACTGAGTAAATAAAGTTCAAGTAAATCGCTACCGCAGCAGTTCTTAGAAGATATAGAATTGGATTAAAATCTCATTACTCACCATATCCATAATAATAGTCGGTATAGTCGACAGAGTCTGAGACCGCCAAGCACGTCCCACAAAGATGGAGGATAGCTAGTAGCCAAGAGCGATGCATACTCTATAAATGTTAAGGAAGTTAATCTGAAAGAACACTGTCTAGAGTTCAAAATTTTCACTGAAGTTTAACGCAACTGTCTAACGCACACAAAGTATCTCGTACCAATTAGAAGGCTAAATATATATATACACGGAACTTCTCGACGATGAATTCAGCGGCTCAAAAATAACTCTGAACATTACGATGTACTGCAGATACCACTTTAGGATCCAATGTCATAGTTAAGACAAGCTTTGCCTACTTGCGATAACCACCATTAACTCCAAGGTTACTGAATACAATTGTACAACATTCAGAACTTCACACGAAAATTACTGATGGAACAAGGTTAAAGTCCCACGATAACTATAGTTCTAAAGAATTCGCATAATTCTTGAAAAATTAACCTTGTCCTTGTGGGTGAACTACAACACATTATATAACTATCACTGCATGTAACATAATTACATGCATTACATCTCTTTAGAAAATTATTTTCGCTAGCTAGCTTATCCAGTTAAGTAATTGTCACCACAAATCAGCAATAAAGATCTTCCACGGATAAGCATTCGTTTAAACTACGTACTAAATAATATCGTCCATTTCCATAGCAGAGTATTCAACTAAAAACCAGGGTTTCACTTGGCTTTCAACTTTTACACGTACTGGTTAAACATGTACTTATCCAGTTACATATCTCCTTATATCTTTGAAGTTGAAATATTGCATTACATCGATCTACCTGTCTGATGGCAGTCTTGAATAAATAAACAAATACTGTTAGCTGTTTTGAAAGCATTACTTAGGTTGACAAAATGGACTAATCAGATTAGCGATATACTCTTATCCACAAGAATGTCTAGAGTACTATTGAGGTTGAACACATTCTAAAGCGACACTATAGAATCGCGAGATGGTCACAAGGAACCTGTACCGATAAGCAACTTAAATAAAGTTCTGAACTAAAATTAACGTTAGGTTTAAAAAATCAAATACTTTATATAAGGGAAAATGAAATAGTTTGAAATTACTTGTCAACCATTGAGACCTATTCATAATAACTTCTGCTTTTACAATACCAGTCCTTAAATTTGCTATCATCAATCATTATATATTCGAAAACGCAACAAAAAAAACAACACTCCAATTAGATAGATATACGCACTACAGCCCCAGATTACTTTATGGATTTCGAAATTACCGATAAACACAAAAACAGCTTTATGATTTGGGCGATATAGACTTAAGTTTTCTCTCAATATGAAACTACTGTATACTTCTGAATCTCAGATCAAAAAAGCAATTCGCTGCGCCAGGTCCACAATAATAACCTTTCCTTCCTTACACTAAAATGACTAAAACATTTTTAACACAGGTAATTGCCGATAGCACAGCTGTACAGGTGAAATAACAGCTAGTGTTCGAAACAGCAACCGTCAGCGAATATACGATCAGTCAAAGCATGCGGCTTATTATATCCAAAGAAGGCATAATACCACAGAACCGCGTGATTTCTATATAGGCCTGATGGAGGACTGATTTCCTTGCTGGGGAATTAAAAGTCGATAGCTCACATAAATAGACACATGGAACATCTACAGCGATACATGAAGATACAAGGACAAGTTTTCAAAGATTCTGTTGTTACCAGTAATGTCAAATCTTTGGATATATATAAACTATTTATTTTTAAGAATATCGCGCCCCTATCAAATGTATCGGTATTTAGTAGAGCCGAATATAAAGTAAATATGCTGTTTTCAGAGGCTTAGATGATTAGTAAAAAATTATACGAAAAAGGAAAATATCATCAACTTCTACTGTTATTTTTTGCCATCTTATTACAGTTGGTGTAGATGCTAATGCGCTTTATTAAGATTAAAATAATCAATAATAAATAATCACAATGAAGCCATTGTTAAAGGGAGCGTAAAGATGAACTGTAGTATAATATGTGTATACATCTTAACGCCTGTTAGGAGATGTCAATTGGCGATAAAATCTGCTTTGATGGAACGAGGTTTTCACTAAGCATAGAACTTTCAAGGTGATGTGCAATTCTTCGAATTGAAAAATAAAGCCTAGCGTATACGACTACCTTTAGGCATAATCAAAAATATATCGTGCTGACTTTGTTTATTTCGATTTCAAAATTACTCGAGTGAGGAATTCGATATTCCTATAGAAGTGAGACCTGTATATGTCTGCGAGCAATTTGTTTGATTGGTGACCTTGAATTCAACTCTTCACAAAAATTTACGAATAATAATCATATATCCAAGTACTGTATAGTGATACTTCGTGGGCCCTGATTGTGTAAAATGAATATGATTTATTACATTATATCAAAGGGATATTTCCTATTAGGTATTGTCTGACAGTTGAGGCGGACATAGAATTCGGACCCTACAACGATAGGTATATCGAATTCAGTTTGTGGATGGTAAAATGTCAAGAACGCAGGATAGTAATTGTGACTAAATTTTCATGGTTAAATAGATTTGAATTATTGATATATGTTCATGATTACGCATGCACGATGTAGGGCGCAATTGTCTAGCAGGCAAATTATGTACAAAGTACTAGAATTAGGAATATGGAAATATTAGATATAACTTGCGACGACAGGTCAGAGGTCATATCATCCTGACTTACGATGCTTCTTTGAACGAACACATCGTTTGCCACGCCTTTTATATCCATTCTTGCAATCTAAGCACATCAGCAACAGAATATAATAAACTGCTACCAGACTGATAGAATATTGAACTTTATTCTATATGGCATGTTAGGGAAAATCAACAAACACTGGTTGCCACGAACATCAAAGGCACCCATACTGCCTTATTTCTTGAAAACCTATCGATGCAGACATAAACCGTATATGCAGCTTTCGCAAGGGAATTCATTCTTTAATACTTACAATATTATTGTGTTTTAACTTCCCATAAAATGTCACAACTAACACATTGGAAGCTTATCAACAATATCAAAGTGACATACCTGTGAAGAATTGAACAGATTTATAGCGTCCTCGGTTCTCGCCGCCAGCGGTTGCTATTATATAAACTTTCATCTTGCGGCCCGGTTTCAACCCAGACACAGTTCTCTCCATACTGTCGACGTCGAACGAACGAACGAAGACCTGAGAATCCACGCTCTTGGCCGTAGGCCCCTGGTAAGACATACGACATCATATTGATAATGGTAACAGACCGATAACACAAAAGGTGATATAGTACAAAATCCCACTGACATAAACAATATATTTTTTATGTAATAACCACATCCACCTTAAAAAAACATTAGGACAGACTTTTGAGGTATTTCATTGTCATTCTATAAGCTGACTCAATTATTAGGAAGTTCATGGTATAAACAGCATAGCAATGAGTAAAAAATCCAATGCAGACTTACAGTTTCCGTCGAGTAGGTTGTGTAACTATCAGCACCAGGAATCATGGGCCAACGTAAAGTAACCGAGTTCCATGTTGTCTGCGTATAGGTGTTATTAGGCCAAAAATCAGAATTATATTTCTATCTCAATTTCATACTTACACTGACAACTTGTATCTTATTTTTGGATATTTTCGCTGGTCGGGATGATATGCATCGTGAGCCCATTCTCTTGTAACCACTTTGGCAGGCTTTATAAATCAGATATAGAAAACAATCACCATTAATAAATTTACAGGATATGGAAATGGAAAATGTATGGCAATAATTAAAGAAGGAGATTAAGATTACAAAAATCATAATCTTGCGTTATCTTTGACAAGCCTAACTTATACCTAACGAACAAAACTCAAACTACGCATCAAAGCATATACCTGTAAAGAACCGTATGGACTTGTGTCGACCTTCATACTTCTTGCCAGCAGTAGCCCTGACATAAGCTGTTATTTTTCTTCCAGATGGCAAACCTGTTATTACTCTCTCCATGTATTCTGTGTCCGTATCTGCTGGAGTAAAAACATGAGGATCGGCGCTTTTATCCGCAAGACTCTGCGATGTAAAATAATAATTAACGTCCAACGGTATAACGTTCAACTCGGTACCCGTACATTAGTTCAAATCCAATGAACTTACTGCTTCTATCGTATACACGGTGTAGGTATTAGCATTTCTAATCAGTGGCCACCTCAACGTAACAGAATTCTCAGTCGTCTACCAATAAAATGTTATTGGGTAATATATGTATTATGAAAATAGAAAGCATATTCCTTCGTTATTCGACCAAAAACTGAATGACCCTTACATCCACTACTTCGAAAATTGGTTTTTGTTTGACTGACACAGGTTCTGCCGGGATACAACCGAGTTCAGTTCTTACGAAGCCAGGTTCACATGCTGAAATGATGAGACAGAAACTAAGTCAGCATATAACAAGATCAATTTCATGGGTTTACATATCGTACTGTACATATACTGTGCATTCTAAATATACGTATAAATTACCGACGAGATGACAACTGAAATTGGGGGAAGAATGGAGGAAATCTGGGGAGAAATGTTACCTGGGAATCTGAGTACCAATTATATTTTATTTGATCATGGACAATGAAATCCGAAATCTATGCCAATGTTAATACACTTAGACGGGCAATCTAACGTTTACGTGCTATAAGTGTGAAAAGCTGCTTTATATGCTGCTACTTTTTTGTCAACAATTATCTAGGCTTGGCTGAGTTATCAATAGAATATAAAAATCGTAATTTACAACATTTTGCAGTACTGTTAGGATGAACTGGTAACCTCGTCCAGACGTAACACAATAAACCATATATTACCGAGAAAAAAGTCGATGAATTCATGGCGGCCAATATATTTTCCTCCAGCAGTCGCTATTACATAAGCAGTCAATTTCATCGACGGTCTAAATCCTGAAACAGTTTTTTCCATTGAAGAAACTTCGCCGGTTTCCGGGACGACAACATGAGGATCAGCAGATACATCAGCCAAAAACTATCAATGAACAAAGCGTAAGCGATATACAGCATATTGGTATACCTTAGATTCTTAGAATACACTTTCGAATAATGTCATTAGTTGATCAAAATGATATCAGAATTCATTATCCATTGTTTACCGCAGTTTGCCGTGAATAAAATGTGCCTATGGGCTGTAAAATTTCTATACATTAATACACATATATAAAATATAATTATTCAGTATGCTATATATTCAAATACCTTTTACTATGGGTAGAAATACTTACAGCGTCAACGGTGTATAAAGTGTAAGTGTCAGCCCCATCGATAAATGGCCAACGTAACGTAGCAGACGTTGGAGTGACCTGAGAATTGGTAGAAATGCAATTAAAACAACTGATGACCTTTCCTGTTATTGGACAAGAGGATAAATAGTTCAGACCCATGTTTGAAACTAAAAAACTGTTAAGTTTCATGTTCAGAAACTGGTATGATCTTAGTATGTGGTATGTGAAATTAGTTCACGGTCGAAGAATAAATGCAGGTCTACTTGAGGATTTTTGAAGATAGATATCAAATGAAACCATAAATACGATTCTATAACTAAAAGGAAGACTCTTTTGAATTATATATCGGTAAATTTACCTTTACAACTTCAATTCCTCTTGGAATGGGAGGAGGAACAATGTCTGGCATAGGTCCCTTGGGAGGACGGACTTCCGGTTCGGAAACTTGGAGATCAGGATATGGAGTCTCTCCCGGAATGGATGGAGGAGCAATATCTGGCATAGGTCTCTCTAGTTCCGGAACTAGGTTACCATGATACGGAGAAGACGGAGGGCGTGGGCATTCTACGTCACTTCTGTCTGAAAATGAATTTCTATTTCACATCAAATGCGAATTGAACCCTCTAGATTTTAAACGATTTAATGGTAGAGTCGTATCTGAACTATCAATATTTATTTATGGAATTCAGTCAATTTCAGATTTGTGTCACTTGAATTGTTGTAAGACATTTCTATCACTCACCAACATTAAAATGGATAAATTTGTGTCGACTCTTAGTCAATCCACCGACAGTCGCAACAACATAAGCGGTAACTTCACCGCTCCGACTGCAAACTGTGACCGTTCTTTCCAAGGAGTCAATTTCATCAGCCCTTCGTTCAAACACGTGAGGATTTGCTGACACGTCAGCGAGCAACTGACAAATAATGTTGTAATTACAGTAATTGATAACTATCTTACTTTACAATAAGGCGCACAAATAAATCTTTAAGGAAACTTGATTTTTATCATCGTATAAAGCAGGGCTTCCCAAACTGGGGGTCNACAAATAAATCTTTAAGAAAACTTGATTTTATCATCGTATAAAGCAGGGCTTCCCAAACTGGGGGTCGCGACCCAGCAAGCGGTCGCAAAATTTCACACAAAGTACTACATCCATATAAATTGTACTTTTTCTGACTTTCGAAAAGCAATTATTAAAACTAGTGCAAAACATAAAATCCTAACTGAGTTGTGGACTCTACGTAAACACCACTATAGTGCGACTTTGTGACATGTATATTTTGAACTGTTCATCATTCTTAAACATAAAGGGTCGCGGAAATTTTTTAATAAATTTAAAGGGGTCACTAGCAAAAAAAGTTTGGGAAGCCCTGGTATAAGGCACATAAATATAGTAACGTATTATAAGGCGAACTCAAAAATGAGACTAAAATTGCATCATGTAAGCAATACAGCTTATGCCCTTGTAATAGAAGTGAATCATCGTTTCACATATAATAAAGGGGTAAATACATGTACTTTGATTAGTTTGTGGATTTTCTTCTTTTTGGAGAAAATGGAGCAAACTGCTTGAAAACGAAAATCTTTTTTGTGGAAAAGAAGTTGTATGCACTTGATGGCATCAAAACTAAAATTCAAACTTATGTTGCATGCGACCTTAGGTCGGATATGGTAGCGATTTCCTTGAACCGCAATTAAGAGTAACCCTGCTTTTTATGCACCCCAACAATCGCGTTATAACGTGGATCCACTGTATTTTATATATCTCTCACATTATGTAAATAGTCCGATATTATTGTCATCATAGCATGCTCCAGAGTAAATTCAACAAACTCATTTTACTATAGCTAGAAATACTTACAGAATCAGTGGTATATAAAGTATAAGTGTCAGCATCCTGGATAACTGGCCAACTCAATGTAGCAGAATTTGAAACGACCTGAGAATTGATAGAATGGGAATTTCAATGCTGTGATGGCATAGAAAAGGATAAATAGTTCAGACCCATGTTTAAAACTAAAAAACTGGTAAGTTTCATGTTTAGAAACTGGTATGATGTTAGTACGTGATATGTAAAATTGGTTCACGGTCGAAGAATAAATGCAGGTCTACTTGAGGATTTTTGAAGATAGATATCAAATGAAACCATAAATACGATTCTATAACTAAAATGAAGACTCATTTGAATTAAATATCGGTACTTACCTTTACAACTTCGATTGCTTTTGGAGCGGGAGGAGGAACAATATCAGGCATAGGTCCAATGGGAGGAAGGACTTCCGGTTCGGAAACTTGGAGACCAGGATATGGAGTCTCTCCCGGAATGGATGGAGGAGCAATATCTGGCATAGGTCTCTCTAGTTCCGGAACTAGGTGACCAGTATACGGAGAGGAGGGAGGACGTGGGCATTCTTCGTCACTCCTCTCTGAAAATGAAATTCTATTTCAATAACATCAAATATGAATTGAACCCTATAGATTTTAAACGATTTAATGGTAGAGTCGTATCTGAACTACCAATATTTATTTATGGAATTCAGTCAATTTCAGATTTGACATTTCTATCACTCACCAACATTGAGATGGATAAATTTGTATCGACTCTTAGTTAATCCACCGACAATCGCAACAACATAAGCGGTAACTTCACCGCTCCGACTGCAAACTGTGACCGTTCTTTCCAAGGAGTCAATTTCATCATCTCTTCGTTCAAACACGTGAGGATTTGCTGACACGTCAGCGAGCAACTGACAAATAAAGTTGTGATTAATTGATAACTATATTACTTTACTAATCTTTAAGAAAACTTGATTTTATCAACGTATAACGCACATAATTATAGTAACGTAAATGAGTCTAAAGTTGCGTCATGTAAGCGATATAGCTTACGCCCTTGTAATAGAAGTGAATCAACGTTTCACATATATTAAAGCAGTCAATACATGTAAACAGTCCGATATTATTGTCATCATAGCATGCTCCAGAGTAAATTCAACTCATTTTACTATAGCTAGAAATACTTACAGAATCAGTGGTATATAAAGTATAAGTGTCAGCATCCTGGATAACTGGCCAACGAATATTATTGTCATCATAGCATGCTCCAGAGTAAATTCAACTCATTTTACTATAGCTAGAAATACTTACAGAATCAGTGGTATATAAAGTATAAGTGTCAGCATCCTGGATAACTGGCCAACGAAATGTAGCAGAATTTGAAACGACCTGAGAATTGATAGAATGGGAATTTCAATGCTGTGGTAGCATAGAAAAGTGTGTATTTTTTTTTAAATACGGCCTTTTTGTTATTGGCTAGGAGGATAAATCATTAAAATCAAGATTTCACGATTCCACCTGCATTGTAGTGAGGGAGCTGTATTTAATAGAGCGGTTTTTAATTGCGGTTTTGTAACTTGCGAAAGGAAGAAGTATATTCCGGTAAACTTACCCCTACAAGTTCTATTCCTTTTTTCACAGACTCAGGCGGAGAAATATCAGGCAAAGGTCCTTTAGGAGGACGGACCTCCAGTTCGGGAACTCGAATATCAGGAGGTGAAGTCTCTACTGGAATAGAAGGAGGAGCTATGTCTGGGTAAGGACCTCTTGCAGGGCGATCCTCCGGTTGAGCAATGTCTGGGTAAGGACCTTTTGCAGGGCGATCCTCCGGTTGAGCTATGTCTGGGTAAGGACCTTTTGCAGGGCGGTCCTCTGGTTGAGCTATGTCTGGGTAAGGACCTCTTGCAGGGGGTATTACGCATGGTTCGTGACTCCTGTCTTTAAACGAATTTCATACAATCAATTAAAAATTGAAAATTCTATTTCCCCAACATCCAATACGTTTCGTGTCACTTGAATTGTTGAAAGACATTTCTATCACTCACCCACATCAAAATCATTATATCGAAATCGATTCTTAGTTATTCCATCGGCAGTGGCAACAACATAAGCGGTAACTTTACCGCTCCGACTGCAAATTGTGACCGTTCTTGCCAAGAAGTCAGTTTCATCATCACTTGGTTTAAACACATGAGAATTGGCTGGTGCGTCAGTGAGCATCTGACAAATAATGTAGCAATTAATTTTTGTAGTTACGTGTTATGAGGCGTATACAAAAATGAAACTGAAATTGTGTCCAGTAAGCAATAAAGCTGATAGTGATATGGTAGAATTAATTGTTACAGGTATCACTCAAGTTGAAACTCTTTCACAGAATACGATTGTTCTACAGTTAAAAATACTCACAGCATCAATGGTATATAAAGTATAAGTGTCTGCATCCTTGATAACTGGCCATCGCAATGTAGCAGAATTTGAAGCGACCTGAAAATTCGTAAATATAAAATTTGAATGCTGTGCTAGCATGAAAAGAGTGTGAATTTTTTCCGAAATTCCCCCTTCTTTGTTTTTGGGTAGGGGGATAGGATTAGATCATTAGAGGCACGTTTCAAACTAAAGAAAATCACTAAAATCGTCAGGTCTTAAGTTATTATACTCCAATGTTATGTCCGTTGTATTGTACAAAGCCGTAAGTTCGATTTCATAGGCTTGTACATGCCTGCTTGAAGGAGTATGAAAATGTATTTCAAATGAAGCAAGAAATAATAATTTGGTGTGAATAACCTTTACGGTTCTATAACTTGGAGAGAGAAAGAATTTTTTTTTAGTAAACTTACCTCTACAACTTGCATTCCTTTTTCCACGAACTCGGGTGGTGAAATATCAGGCATAGGTCCTTTAGGAGGGCGTACTTCCGGTTCAGGGTGTGGAGTCTTCTCGGGATTGGGTGGAGAACCAATGTCTTGTTTAGGGCCTTTGGGGGAGTGGTCCTCCGGTTTTGGAACTCGGATATCAGGATGTGGAGTTTCTTCGGGAATGGGCGGAGAACCAATGTCTTTGTGAGGGCCTTTGGGAGAGTGGACCTCTGATTCAGGACCTCGGATACCAGGATACGGATAAAGTGAGGGGAGTAGTACGCATGGTTCGTCACTTCTATCTGTAAATAAATTTCATGAAAAATTTATTCAAAATTTCCTTTTCACTAACACCCAAAACGTGTTGTAAACAAATCACTGGTGAAGTAAAATTAAAACTACCACTATTGCCGTATTGTATACCCAGTCAAATACAGATTTGTGTAACTTGAATACATAAATTGTTGAGCAAACATTTCGATCACTCACCCACATCGAAATCAACAAATTGATGTCGATTCTTAGTTATTTCACCGGCAGTCGCAACAACGTAAGCAGTAACTTTACCACTCTGACTGCATATTGTGACCGTTCTTGCCAAGAAGTCAGTTTCATCATCACTCGGTTTAAACACGTGAGGATTAGCTGGTACGTCAGCGAGCATCTGACAAATAATGTTGCAATTAATATTTAACTATCCTTCTTTACTCACTATACGGCGCATCGGAGTGTATTCAACAAACACATTTTACTATAGCTAGAAATACTCACAGCATCAATGGTATATAAAGTATAAGTGTCAGCATCCTGGATAACTGGCCAACGAAATGTAGCAGAATTTGAAACGACCTGAGAATTGGCAGAAATACAATGTGAATGCTGGATAGCATAAAAAAAGGTGTTATTTTTTCCCGAATATATCGCCTTTCTGGTATTGGGTGGAAGGGTAGGATTAGATGCACGTTTTAAACTAAAGAAAATCACTAGAACTGCCAAATAGTATGCTATTATACTGCTATGTTATGTTCCTTGTATTGTGAAAGGGTAATGTAGGTGTACTTATATGGAAATGGATATAACATGAAGCAATAAATAATAATAGGGTCTTGCATGACATTTACGGTTTTATAACTTGTTGAAAGGAAGAATTATACTCTTGTACAGTCACCTCTACAACTGGTATTCCTTTTTTTACGAAATCGGGCGGTGAAATATCAGGCAAAGGTCCTTTAGGAGGGCGAATCTCCGGTTCGGGATCTCGGAGGTCAGGATATGGATTCACTTCCGGGATGGGTGGAGGGGCAATTTCTGGGTAAGGTCCTTTTGCAGGGCTATCTTCTGTTATGCATGGTCCTGCACTCCTGTCTGTATATGAATTTCATACGATTATTTCAAAAATTGTATGTCATTTTTATGTTGTGAATCACTCAAATCGAGTCAACATTTCCACACTCACCCACATCAAACTCAATAGAACCGTATCTATCCTTATACATTCCACCAGAAGTTCCAACAATGTAGGCGGTAATTTTGCCACTCTGACTGGAAATCGTGACCGTTCTTTCTATAAAACTACTTTCATCATCACCCGGCTTGAACACGTGAGGTTGAGCTGACCTATCAGCGAGCATCTGAAAAATAATTGTGTTCTCCGGTTCTTGATTTGATTTATTGGCAGTACAATAGAATAAACTATCGTAATCGCAGATATGGTTCCCATTGACCTATTTTTTTATTACAGTTCATACTTTATTGTTCATTACATAAATATAGTACAGTATATACAGTGCTCCCTATTATAAAAGCGCGGCACCAAAATGTCATAATATAGCGGATTTTACCAGCCATAAGGCGCATAGTTATCACAAGGTCTTTTTCAATAGTAAGCTGCACATTTACTGATCTATTTCCCATCGTTCCTCGACATAACAAGTTTCCCAAAGTAAATGACAACAGGTATAATTCCGAATCAGAGTGTATGTTTAAACCTGTCCATTGCGTTTACCAGGGTCATCCAACGATCGCCTTATAGTACGTAATGTATCGTACATATATGTTAAATCAATGTTTACTAAGCTCAAATCCAAAAACCATTTAGGCTTAAGGCTAGCATGTTTATTACTTGAAATTTAACTACAAAGGCAGATGTGCGATGTCAAAAATACACTATGCCTTGGACTAAAAATGTTTAGATAAATAATTACCTATTATATATGTATATATACCCCGTTTTATTAAAAATAAACAGTCCATTATTATCGACAGAGTATTATTTCAAAGTGATACAAATTGTAATACGGCTAAAAATACTTACAGCATCGGCAGTGTATAATGTATAGGAGTCTGCACCCTCGATAACTGGCCAACGTAACGTAGCAGATGTTATAACCTGAGAATGGTTAGAATTTCAATTAGAACAGTGGGTTTGCACAGGACTTCCAAAACTTTCTTAAGTGAAGCCTTTGAATGACCTTTACGATTCGTAAATTTACCTTTACAAGTTGGATTTCTTTTTTTACCAGCTCGGACGGAGTAACTCGTAGAACTTGTAGAATCGGTGGAGCAACAAGTTTTTCAGGCGGAGGTCCTCTGGGAGGACTGTCCTCCAGTTCAGGAACTAGGACACCAGGATACGGATAAATAGAAGCGGATGGTGGGCATGGTTCTTCATTCCTGTCTGTAAATGATTTTCATGCCTTATTTCTTTATTTTTATTTCACAAACATCCAATACGTGTTGTAAATAAATCATTGCTAGATTCAAGTCGAAAGTGCAAGTATTTGCAGATTCAATTCAGTTGTGGATTTGTGTCAGTTGAATATATGAAGTGTTAGGAAGCTATCACTCACCAATGTCAAAATCATTAGAAGTTAGTAGATCTTTGTAAGTTTCACCGGCAGTCGCAACAACGTAAGCAGTAACTCTGCCGCTCATACTACAAACTGAAACTGTTCTTTCCATGGATTTGGTTTCATCATCACCAGGTTTGAATACGCGAGGTTGAGCCGGTCCGTCAGCGAGTATCTGACATTAATTTGCAATTATTACACGTTACTAGTTTAGAAGTGCGGTCCCTAATTATCCTTGTGATCCCAAGCACACATATTGTGACCATTGCTTCCAAAGCAATATTACGAAGAAATATTAACTCATGCCTAATCCCAATCCTCCATCTGTCTGCAGGGACCACACTACTAAACTAATACCCAAGTTACTCGCCATATAAATAAAGGTATGATGAAATAATTCGTATTCGAAATCTTTAAATAAATCTTACCGATTCTCCTATGTACAAGGTATAGGTATCGGCTTCATCAATTCTTGGCCATTCTAGAGTTGCAAATTTTGCTTCGGTCTATGAATAAAGATAACGATAAATTGAACAAGAAATCTTCTACGCCCTCTTAAAATTCCTCTCAGAGGCTCAGTGAATCATCATGTTGGTATTTCAAATACTATAGAAGATAGTACATATACCGTGGCCTAAAAGTCATAGTAGTATTAGTGTAGTAGCAAATGTTACGGGCCTTGCGCTTTCTGGGGCCCGCGGTTTAACGTTTGTAAGGGTTTCCGCCGGGGAATCTAGTGGATCACAATACCAGATTCAATCACGTTAGTGCTTACATGTCTTATTCAAAGAAAATTCCGGTAGTTATTGCCATACTTACGTTTAATACTGTAATTACTCCCGAAAGGCACTTGTCTGCTAGCAACAGCAGGCAAAAAATGCCTAGCAGTAATCTCTCCATAATGCGAGCTTTTCAGGCAAGCGTTCAGTCAACTTTAGAATATATTTGCACTGTAAGAATAAGCGAAAAGTTAACAGCTTAACGGGATTACACTGCATCAAAACTATAATAATATTCATCACTGCCTCGTATCCTGGACCTAAATCTAGCGAGAACTAGCAGATAGCTGCGCTGGATTTGTTTGCGTACAAATATTGGGAGAAAACTCCAACATGAAATTAGAAACAGGGTAAGTAAACAAGGAGTGGTTACAGTTTGCAAAATAAGTTGAGCTGACCGTACAAGGAGCAAATACAGGTAAAGAAGTAGTATAGAAGTGTCTTTATCAGTGGTTCGTGTTCTTGAACAAAATCTTGCAATAAGCAACGAATATCATCACTGGGTTTAAACGCATACAAAAAATAACATCAAAATGCAATATGGTATTACACATTAGGGGAAACAAAAGAAGCTACTTTTTCGGAAGACAATAACCATCTCAAGAAATAATCAGATACAACTTTACCTACTAAACAATATTGCACGAGTTAAAGAAAAGCAACCTAGTATCCAAAACAGAGGTTACAGCACAGCTTGGAGCTCATCACCTAGTACTAAGTTTCGTTATCGTTTGATTCAACGATCCCAGAACTTATCAGAGCGTGCAAACTACTGTGATTATGATTGCTCGCACGAGAAGTGCCTTCTCATTCGAATGATTTGTAAGATCTATATTTCATGTTAAGCGGGTAGTGCAAACATAGTCGTCTGCTAATTTCAGTCAATGATTACCAAAAAAGGTTGATTGAAGTAATTATAGCAACCTCAGCAATTTAAATCGAGCTGGGGTCACAAAAAGGGGAAATGAAAAAGGGAAATGAGTTCATCCAAATAAACAACACAAACTTCATCAAAATAAGGATTACATAACAGTTTTGTCATTGGGCAAGTGCTTTAGGCATTACCATATAGAACATCATGACAAATATTAAACTGAAAACAGGCGGATAATAATAAAACAATTTCGCGTAAAGGAAACATCAATTTTTTTATATTGGGTAAGAGATGATCCATCAATTTCATCAAATAGGCCTTATCCCTTAGTAGGCTTAGCCCCTCTGTTCGCTGGAACAGTTATACTCTTGAAAATAGCCAGGAAGTCGTTTTCTGAGTTATCCCTTTGTACCCTCACGTACACGTTGTACGCTACACTTTCATCTAGATTCTCAATTGTAGCCTCAATCGATGTGCCGTCACTATCAGGATTCCCTTGTATTTCCTTAGCGATACTAGCAGGTGTATCATCGACAATACGCTAAACATCAAGTCATTTTAGTACGAATGGCAAGTTCAAACATTCTTTAGCTTTAATGTATTCGGGACAAGTATTACTTACATCGTCAATGTAGTACAAAGTGTACTTGATACCTCCCAAGATAGTAGGCCATTTGACAGTAACAGTATTCTCAGTAATCTGGTATTAAAATAGTATTGTTAGCAAAATACATAGTAAACTCTGGTTAATTTGGACAAATAGCAAATTATAAATGCGGAATCAACGTGTAAACAGCAAATTGTACTCACGGAAACAAATTCAAGTCCAGGCAACGGATCTGTGTGCATTTCCACCTGCTCCGGGTCTCTAAGACAAAGCAATCATTTGTATGTTACTATAGTGTATGAATAGTGAATAGCATTTACTAATACATTTGTTTGGCCCATCTATCAATAAAGTAACGGATGTAAGGCAGCATTCAGCAACACGAAGCTTACTAAATAAATAGGCTGTAATATTCAGTCTCGCAATCGAAATTGGTTTCCTGACACCTTTGCGCTTATCAGATGCCGTACTACACAGGTTACCATATTCACTTAATCATTTCTACGGGAAATGGCCAGTTTGGTTTGCCGTATCTCAAAAGTATCATAGCCCAGTTTCCTATATCTACTTCCTCATCAAGTCCTTCCTCAAATGGATGAGGCCGAGGAAGAGCGGAAGAAGTACATAGCTCTAGTGCCCGGAATATCCTGACCATGAACGTGGTTTGATTCTCAAAATGTAGAAGAATTTAGTTCCACTGTCACAACCATATCTTGAATGCCGTTTTTCGATTTGTTATTCGGCCCTAACGTATTAAATCACACAAATATCAGGAAAAAAAGACTCACGATCTCTTTTTCATGCAGTCCATGTCCACTATGTAATGGAATTGGAAAGGCAATAATTAGCAAATATATAGGCATGAGATTTACAAGACTTTTACTATATATCTAATAATACTGGAAAAAACTTACGTTCGTCGTCACAATCCACACTAGCAGCTTTACCAAAACTTCCAGCTAGAAACAATATACTCAATACGGTAGCAAACGCGAGTGATGGTTTACTAATCATATTTCAGTCGTTGATACAATAAGCTTATTCTGATATAACACAGCACTCTAAACTGAAAAGGAAATATGACTATCTATTCATATACAATAACAACAAAGAAAAAAAAAA
>QXVX01005188.1:12774-29678 GCA_013436065.1 Halocynthia aurantium | reverse complement strand
TGATGAAGTAGGACTGTGTAATGATATTCTTCTCTGCATTCCTCCAATCTCGTTTCCATTTCTTTCATCCATTCCTTGTTGTCTGCTTCTGATCTAATCTAGATGGAAAGGATCATGACTCAGTAAAAACAGAATAAAATAAAATTTATTACGATGATTAGAATCCAATTTATATTCTAGCTTTCAGGTTTGCAGTTACAGAGTTGACCTTTACTAAAAAGTATTATTAATATTTCATTTGCGTGGTATTTGTGAGGGAATAAGTTATCGTTTAAAAGCATAAAAATTATCAGTTCAAATGAAGTAGATATTGACACTATTAGACATACACTTATTCCTTGATTTATTAGTAAATCCTGTTCCTGAGCTCAACATAATCATTTCCACCAACCTCTTGCCTTTTTACAGTAAGCTTGATGGTCGTGTTACTGAATCCTTGAGCAATGCGCAAGCTCTTCATCTCGTTCCACTCCGATATAATGTTACGCATCAGTTCGCGCTCATAATCTTCGGCTGCGTCATGTTGTCTCGTTGTTCTCCTGATCTCTGTTATGTAATCTTGGATTCTCATGTTTAATTCATCTTTGGAAGCGTCTGAATGTCAAATATATATTGATTGCTATCGTATAGCTGCGGGTAAAAGAAATGATCTCATTTTATCAGTAGCGATCTTATCTCAGCTATTGGCAAGCTTATTGTGTTGTTTGTTGTTAAGCTTGGAAGTTATCATGGTTCCAGTATTCAAAATTAATAAAATTTGGTAATATCAATTTCAACCAGAAACTTTGCTATGAATTGAGTTATAATATCAAATTGAATTGATGAATATTGTATATCATCTTTTTGACTTTAAAACCCATTGATGTGGTACCACCTCTATGAGAGAAGCAGTCAATCAAAACTTGAAAATATATATTTTAGGTTTATATTTCGAAGTACAGACACTATACATCAATAATTAAATCATGACATCAATAAAACGAGAAATTTTTACCGTCATTATTTAGAAACGAAGAATTTCTCTTCATGGTTCTCACAGCCAATCGCAGGGCTTGTAATTTTTCGCTATAAAAAACTGCGTAATTTTTGTGTTTATGTCGAATGTACGCGTCATAGAGTTCGCTCATGTTGGAAGCGAGAACATGCTCACGGCTCATGAGGGCGTGATGGAGAAAAACCAAGGTACCGACGTCGATCTGTAGTTCATATTCTTCAGTGCCCTAGGATTTAAAAACAAAGATATATGTTAATAAATCATTTTGAATGTACTTTGGATCAAATTAAAAACAAATACAAACCCTGTAATAATCTTCCACAGCATTTTCAAAAGCTTTCACATAATAGGTCTTGATCGCGGGGTCGGTTTCATCCAAGCCAGACACCCAGGGTTTTATGTAACTCGTCCTTATGGGATTAGGTAAATGAGTGATCGTGCCGCTTGGTCCAAACCAAGCCCGTCCTTCTTCCGCTTGCTTCAAGATCCTGTTCTCTAAAATATTTCGATTAGTTATCCGGATTTCCGAAGTTCTTCCGACATAGAATCCTTCATCTTCGAGGAATAGAGGCTGCCTGAGAGAGCCCTCCACCAGTAATTTACTCTCGGGAGGAACGTTCAGACGACTCGGAAGGTAGTTGCCAATCGTCTCGTACGCTAGTCGGTCCCTGAAATATTGAGTATTGTTCATGAGTGAGGGTGAGAAATGTGAGAATAAAAATTCCTATATTTCCTTTTTTTATAATTTTAAGATTTTTAATTAACGGCAAAGTAGTATGGCATATCACAATGGGACCCCTTATGGACAGCTTTAGTGTACTGGCAGAACATAGATACAAATTATTATAGGTACATCAATCAATTAATCAATATTTCCGTCTGTGGATATTTAATCATAGTCAGTGCATTTTTAGTTTTTCTACCTGTAACGTATATACTGTGAAGAAGTGATATTGACCAATTTCCAATTCAATTCCTCTGGAACAATCTCTTCAATGAGTTTTTTTCTTTCTTCGGCTGGTGTCCCTTGTTCTGTTATTTCAATAGTCGAATCACCTTGACCTGAAAATATATGTGAGGGGGGAAATTAATGAAAAGTAAATGCGGCAAACAGAAATACATACAGACATATTGAATGACATGATGTGGTATTATGAACTTTATTATTATATATTTACCCTAACAAATGTTAAAGCACACTAAAATAGCACAAAAACTGAACGCCCGATGAGCTTTATTGCAGAGGACTACAAAATCATACGCAGAAAATATCACAACACACACTCAATACATCTTAAAAACCTGCCTGAAACTTCTGTCTCTTGCTGAGGTACGGGCGATTGAACTTCCTCCTCTTCAGCAGGCATTTCTTCATACTGTTTCATGAAGAAATCAACACACTCCGTTTCAGTTGGTTGTCCCGATTGCGTGCTGTGTACAAATTGGAAGAAATCTCAATCTTGTCAGAATAAGTATAAACTACAATCTTTAAATAGTAATATGCGATTGGCATACCGAACTTTTTCCAAGGCTTTTTTCCATTGTAATTTCGCAGCTACTTTGGATTCCAATTCTCTTTCCTTTTCCATGTCTGGTCGACTGAGGATACGAAGTGGATCGTCGAACCTATAAGTTCAATGATAGATTATATAGTGTGTATTGAAATTGATCTTCGTGTCTTCTGTAATTCTGAATTTAGAAAATATTATTAATTGTTTTTTATTGAGTTCCATCACTGATGTCACTTTTTCATAGAAATGATTACTAGTCGTTGATTTGTGTTGAGAAAAGGCTAGAGACAATTTAAAATAATATTTTTATTTGAAATTATAATACTGTATACAGTATATTCAAATATACATAAATTACAATATACAAATATNAAATGATTACTAGTCGTTGATTTGTGTTGAGAAAAGGCTAGAGACAATTTAAAATCATATTTTTATTTGAAATGATAATATATATTCAAATATACATAAATTACAAAATATGAATATCGTCAGTATCGAAACAAAACATTACCAAGCAAGTGTTGTCTTTATGATATCATTACCATTTGATGATAATCTATGCAAATTAATATATTCTTGTGAAAATCATCTAGTTTTCACTGACAACTATGTCCAAGTGCAGATACAAAAAAAACATTCGAATTTATATACATATGCCAATTTCAACAATAAAATCTTGAAATAACAATATCGTTTCATCATATTGAACTCAGAACAGATATTGTTTTCAAATATTGGGAATTCCTAGTGATTCAATTGAATATCTCGTTCCGCTACTCCAGTTTATTTCAATGAAAATACAACCAAGATGTTGCAAAATAATTTGATGTTGAAAAAACCTAACCCACAGTTGATAACGAGAGCGAAAAAAATAGGTCTCATATGAATACCACTATACCGTATATTAGGGAGATGATATAGGCAAAACAAAGTGGTACTAATTCCTCGTATTAACTCGTAGGCCCCTAGTATTCTTGACATTTTTATCTCGAAGTAAAATTACTATTGAAGTAGCGCTTCTAGCAAGGATCCAACAATGCGAAAACATCACAAGAAAGTTAATATTCCTGTGATAACCTATGGAAAATAACTTCAGCTCATAAAGCAAATAGCTACACATTGAAACACAGCTCAGATATCCATTGTATGTTCTGTTCCAGTTTCCGACTGGCCCTGTGATACATCCTCTTGATTCTTCATCAATCTCCAGGGCATCAGTCTCTCTCTCCAGTTAGTAAAAGATAGAATCAAACTGAGAATGTTTACAACAATGTTCACTTCATAGATAAACAGACCGACAGAGCCGTATGGATCCAAAAATGGTCCGGTCAAAGCGCAGATAATGTCAGAAGCTATGCAGATTGAAGCAGTAACAGTGGATCTTTTGATTAAAATGATGACCGTCAAACTATTGTCTGGTGATCCGGAAGCTCTCACCCACTTCATGGTTTGATTATGCTTGATCAGAGGGTATATAAAAAGACTGAGAAAGCATATTTGAAACAGAAATGTAGTAGCAAACAGGAGAACCCAGCTGGATATCGCCAGGGCGTTTCTGTCCAGTATGCAGCCGTATGGCGTTCCGAGATAATTCACGAAGACCATAAAAAGCACGAGTGCAGTTGAAGAGATCAGAATGAAAGCAATCGCGGCAAACCAGCTTAAAAACCTTATGAATACTGTGCTGAGATGGTTCAATTTCGGATCTTCATAAAATGTTCTCTGACGTAGCCACAGGACGACATAAATAGCGATGATGGCGATCCCGTAAGTTATAAATTTCATTCGGAGAGCAACAGTGCAGCCAACATCCTCGTGGCGGCTATAAACAAACCTTAGATCAATTACGACTCTTAGGAAGGCAGCAAATGAAGAAATAATGCAGAGGATAATGATAGCAACACCACGGCTATTTATTTTATTGGCCTTGCATGTTTCCCGACCAGATTTAAGTTTGCTGCTGCCATCCTTTCCAAATTGCGGAACAACTTTCACGATCAGATAAATCATTTGCGATATGAAAATGTAGAGAGCTACCAATCCAAACGAAGTTGCAGCACCATAACAGGCGATGAATTGTATATAATATCCTCTGCTTCGACTTTTATCAGAATATATATCAGTAGAATTCATTGTTAATGATGTTTCATCAGTAGATGTCATTTGTAATGGCAAAGATAACTCTCAACAAACTACTTATATCCTTTAATATGAACCACCCACGGAACTGAGTCAATGTATTGCCTGTGTTTACTCACATGCATACCTCGTGAATCACACAATTAGTGACGTTCAGAGAGGAAAAAAATAAAGTAGATAATGAAACCTGGGCCTAGATTGGCCACATACACGGCTTTATGCAGGACAGTCCAGATTTTAAGGACTCTTCCATCCAGCACCACCGCCATACGCTAATTTGTATTTCTTTTCGGGATTTCACACACAGTGCAGCGGAATTGTACATAACCTCATTATTTTGAGCAGCAGTCTTCTAATTTGGGAGCCTTTACAGTATTGTTTTTCTCTCACATAGTCAATATTTCTCCCAGGAGGAAAAATTAGTATTGAAACATAGCTCAGTTATCCAGTGTATGTGGTGTTCCAGAATCCGGATTATCCTGTGTTATGTCTTCCTGATTCTTCATCAGTCTCCAGGGCATCAGTCTCTCTCTCCAGTTAGTGAAAGACAGAATCAAACTGAGAAGATTTACAACAATGTTCACGTCAAAAATAAACAGACCAACAGAGACGTATGGATACAAAAATGCAAAGGCAACAGAGCTGATAAGGTCAGAAGACATGCAGATTAAAGCAGCAACAGTGGATCTTTTAACTAAATTTATGACCTGCAAATTATTGTCTGTTCGGAAGCTCTCACCAACTTCATGGATTGATGATGTTTGATCAGAGGATATATAAAAAGACTGAGAAAGCAAATTTGAAACAGAAGTGTACTAGCATACAAAAAAACCCAGCTGAGTATTGTCAGACGGTTTCTGTCCTGCATGCAACCGTACGGCGTTCCAAAATATTTCACAAAGACCATAAAAAGCATCAGTGTGCTTGAAGAGATCAGAATGAGAGCAATTGCGATGATCCAGCTTAGAAACCTTACGAATCTTGTACTGAGATGGATCAGTTTAGGATCTTCATAAAATGTTCTCTGACGTAGCCACAACACGGAATAAATAGCTGGGGGATAGCTAGAGGCTTATTCCGTATGTTGATTGTCCCATCCGCTGAATAATGGTGCAGCCTATGTCTTCGAGCCTTCCGTAAACAAACTTTGGATCGACTACAACTCGTAAGAAGGCAGAAAATGAAGAAATAATGCAGAGGATAATGATAGCCACAGCACGATTATTTATTTTATTATCCTTGCATGGTTGCTGAGAAGATTGAGTTCTGCTGCCATCCTTTCCAGAATGAGGAAGGACTTTCACGACCAGATAAATCATTTGCGATATAAAAATGTAGAGAGCTAACAATCCAAACGGAATTGAGGCGGCATAACAGGCAATGAATTCTATATAGTATTCTCTGCTTCTTTTATCAGAATATATATCAGTAGAATTCATTGGTAGAGTTGGCGGTATTTCATCTGTAGATGTTATTTTGTAATATCAAATATTTTTCAGAACAAATCACACATATCCTTTAATCTGAACCAATCACAGTCAATGTGTTGTCCGTGTTTACTACCTGCATAACCTTCACAAACAAAAGGAATGTACACATTAGCAGAATAATGTTATTTATATAATCCATGTCCCAGCATTTTACCACTTAGCTGAACGAACTTCTGACGCTTCGGGAAAAAATATTTTATATTCATATCTATTACATGACATTGAACCTTTCATGAAGTTCAGCGGAAATGCGCATAACCTCATTGTTTTGGGCAGCTAGTACTCTATTTGGGAGGTGACCGGTGGTAATAACAATGGTATATTTTAAATTCAAACGAGCATCAATATTGTGATGTGCATGCATGATGTTGATGTCATTCCATTTTCCTTAATTTCACAATATACCTTTTATGATCTCATTGGAATTTCCTGCATTAGATTTTTCATTAGTGAACTGGAAATGCCCATAACATCATAATTTTTTGGGAAGCCTATCCTTTGTTTCGGGAAATGCCAAAAGTGTACCGTTGCAATAACAATGGTATTTTGTAAATTAAAATGAGCGGCAATATTTTCATGTGCATGGAATAAATAGAGCGACTGCATTTCTGCGCACACACGCTGCTTAGAGAATACGTTCATGTCATCCCTTTATGCTTAGATTCACTTTGTACTGCAATTTTTTCTTATTCACTGACTCCACTATTGTCTTTGATTCTGTGCGCTCACAAACTGTTATCTTTACCTTGTGTGATCTCATTGAAATTCCATGCATTGAAATTTTCAGGAAGAAATAAAATACAACAAAATACAAACTAGCCCATGTCGTTGTGATACGTTTGCCGTAACGAGCTGCGAGAGAGAGAAAACAATGGCCAGGACCTGTTGGATGACACACCCAGTACTCAAGCTAATACAATCACTCTGTGAACCACTAAATTCTCCTGTGATCTCTGTAAACCAACAACTGTGTAAAAAACTTTGTACGAAATTATAATCAAATCATTGGTATAATCAAGATGATATATGCAAAACAAAGCCATCACATTAACTAATAATTGAATAATACATTAACCAATATTTTTTCACGGAGAAAATACAGTCCAGTTAATACAAAAAAATATCCCAATTCAAGTATTGAAACACTGCTCAAATATCCAGTGTTTCTGCTGTTCCACATTCCAAGTTGTTCTGCGGTACGTCTTCCTGATTCTTCATCAGTTTCCAGGGCATGAGTTTCTCTTTCCAATCAGCGAAAGACAGGATCAAACTGAGGAGATTTACGACAATGTTCACGACAAAAATAAGCAGACTAGCAGAGCCGTATGAATCTAAAAATGCCGTGGTCACAGAGCTGATAATGTCAGAAAGCATGCAAACTGAAGCAGCAACAGTGGATCTTTTAATCAAAGTTATGACCTTCATCTCTGATGATCCAGAAGCTCTTGCCCCCTTCATGGTTTGCTTATTCTTGAACAGAATCAGTGGGTATATAAAAAGACAGAGAAAGCAAATTTGAAACAGAAGCGTACTAGAAAACAAAAGAACCCAGCTAATTGTTGCTAGGCTATCTCTGTCCACAATACAACCGTACGGTGTTCCAAAAACTTTCACAAATGCCAGAAAAAGTATCAGTGTTGCAACAGATATCAGAATGAAAACAATTGCGGTAGACCAGCTTAGAAACCTTACGAATCTTGTACTGTGATCTTTCAGTATAGGATCCTCATAAAATATTCTCTGACGTAACCACAACACGGAATAAATGCCGATGAGGCTGATTCCGTAAGTTAAATATCTCATCCGGAATGTCACCGTGCAGCCCACGTCTTCTTGGCTGCCGTAAACATACCTTAGATCGACTATGACATTTATGCAGGCAGCAAATGAAGAAATAATGCATAGGATAATAATAGAAACATCACGTTTATCTGGTTTCTTGGCCTTGCATGCTTGCTGATGAGATTGAGCATTTCTGTCTCCAGAATTCTTTCTAGAATGCGGAACAACTTTCACAACAAGATAAATCATTTGCGATATGAAAATGTAGAAAGCTAACAATCCAAATGGCGTTCCAGCTGCATAACAGGCAATGAATTGTATATAGTATTCTCTGCTTCTTTTATCAGAATATATATCAGTAGAATTCATTGGTAGAGTTAACAGTATTTCAGCTATAGATGTCATTTTGTAATATCAAATATTTCTCATAATAAACCACACATATCCTTTAACATGAACCCCGCTACCTGTGAGGCACAAAATGAGTAATGAACAGACGGGTAGAGCAATCTTATTTATATAACCCATGACCAACGTTTCAACCACCAAGCAGAACTATTCACGCTTTGAGAAAAAATATTTTAAATCCAAAATAACTGCACGCCATTCAAACTTTCACGCAGTTCAGCGGAAATGCGGATGACCCAGTTAGTTTTTCAACAGCCTGTCCTCTGATTTCTCAGGTTACTGGTGGCAATAAGAATGGTATTTTGTAAATAGAAACTGCATGTCAGCGCACTAGTTCAGATTCGAGGAGAATGCATTCTATTATACTCAGTTTCTCTTTGTCCTACAATTTTTCTCCATTCACTAACACAACAATCTCTGATTGTCTTTGATCATGTATGCTCACGAGTTCATAAACTTTAATCTTTATATTCCTCATTGGAATTCCCTGCATAAGAATAATCAGGAAGGAGAAATAACATAAACTATTGTAAACTGTAGAAACCACCGAATCCTACTATGAACTCTGAACACCAATGAGTGTATAAATAACTTTGTACAAATTTTTAGTAAAATCTTGTGAAAAATCAATTGTAAATCGAGTAGTGCCTATATACAAAGTATATTAAGATGATGAGTGCAAAACAAAGCCCGTACAGTATTGTTTTTCTTTTACACAATCAAAAAAGAAAACTCTACAAGGCTCAAATTCTTAAGATACACGGGTTATGGAATAAAGATATGTTCCAAGTTATAGTTCTGGTATTGAAACACAATTCAGGTTTCCAGTGTATGTTCTGTTCCATATTCTGACTCGTTCTGTGTTCCATCCTCCTGATCCTTCATCAGTCTCCAGGGCATCAGTCTCTCTCTCCAGTTAGCGAAAGACAGAATCAAACTGAGAAGATTTACGACAATGTTCACGTCAAAAATAAACAAACCAACAGAGCCGTATGGATCCAAAAATGCCAAGGCCACAGAGCATGCAGATTGAAGCAGCAACAGTGGATCTTTTAATTACATTTATGACCTGCAAATTATTGTCTGGTGATCCGGAAGCTCTCGCCCACTTCATGGATTGATTATGCTTGATCAGAGGGTATATAAAAAGACTGAGAAAGCAAATTTGAAACAGAAGTGTACTAGCATACAAAAAAATCCAGCTGAATATTGCCAGACGGTTTCTGTCCAGTATACAACCGTATGGCGTTCCGGAATATTCCAAAAAGACCAGAAAAAGCAGCAGTGCGGTTAAATAGTTCAGAATGAGAGCAATTGCAGTAGACCAGCTTAGAAACCTCACGAATCTTGTACTGAGATAGTTCAGTTTAGGATCTTCATAAAATGTTCTCTGACGTAGCCACAACACGAAATAAATAGCGAAGAGGCTTATTCCGTATGTTGATTGTTCCATCCGCTGAATAATGGTGCAGCCTATGTCTGCGTGGCTTCCGTAAACAAACTTTAGATCGACTACAACTCGTAAGAAGGCAGAAAATGAAGAAATAATGCAGAGGATAATGATGGCCACAGCACGATTATTTATTTTATTAGACTTGCATGCTCTCCGGCCAGATTGAGTTTCGCTGCTTCCAGTATCCTTTCGAAAATGCGGAACAACTTTCACGACCAGATAAATCATTTGCGATATGAAAATGTAGAGAGCTAACAATCCAAACGGAGTTGCAGCGGCATAACATGCGATGAATTGTATATAGTATTCTCTGCTTCTTTTATCAGAATATATATCAGTAGAATTCATAGGTAGAGTTAACGGTGTTCCAGCGGTAGATGTCATGTCGTAATAAAATATATTTCGCACATATTCTTTATTTTAAACCACACACAGTTAATGTTGCCTGTGTTTTTCCCCACCAACATAGCAATATGAGCAATAACCCCACAAAGTGAGCAATGTGAAGTGAGGTAAAATATTGTTATTATCCTATGACAACATATTACTCAAGCTAATAGATTATCTCTGTAAACCACCTAAATTTCCTGTAAATTTTTAAACCAACGAGTGTATGAAAAACTTCGCTCAAAATTATAATCAAACCTTGTAGAAATGCTCATCCGATCTCTCAGCCTCTTAGTTCTTGCACGGCTTTCCTCTCCTGACGGTGAAATTCCTGTTAATAAATGATAATTTAATGATGTCATATTATCTGCATTGAACCCACATTCATGATTCTTTGCACCGAGATCTAACTTGGGAGTTATGCGATACTAGTTTGTCAATGATGTCCTGTGAGTTGTCAATGATGTTTAGTTGTTATTTTAGTTTTCGTATCAATTGGCCAGCCCACTTCATGAACAGTAACTATACAAATCCTATAAATCTATGACATTTTTAATGTTCGGAAAGCAGGCCTCACCTCTTTGTTCTTTTGCTGCAGCAAGTTTTGCTTTCAACCGACTACGTAGCGATGCGTGAGCACTTGATTGGGTTCCGAGAGGGGATCTAAACACAGGTAGTAGACTGGATAAGAGTAATATTCAATAACCTACATACTAGAAGACTGTAAAACAGTATTGTTGTCGTCTGGCCCAGGGCTACTTCTTACTCCTTTTTATCAATACCTCCACTTTTCTATTGTCATATATTTTCAGAAAAACAAGCAAGAAATAAAGAAATTTCTATGTTACCAAGACGACTTGCACATGTATGACAGCATGTCGTTCATTTTCCACAACAGCGGCGATTTGTTATAATGTTAAGAAAATAGAATCTAAATTATGATTTAAATTTATACTAGTACATCTCTTAACTAGTTTACCTCTAGTTCAAAACTATTCTTTCAAGATTGTAAAGATTTTTGGCCTATTTCATTTGTAAAAAAGCCTGACAACCCTGGACATGATTAAGGCACTTCAAAATATACATAATCACCTAGTAGACATGTCTTGCAGGATATCAGATGGAATTTGGGATAAAGAGAGAGAAGAATCCATTGTCATCTGTTGAAGGTTTCCATCCCGTGGGCTGCTAATCGGTGAAGGTTTAGTTTCGTTAGCTGTGGATGAAGTTTCCAAGCGTCTCCTGACAGCCTCATGTCTCTTTTCTATTTTGTCGTGAAGTTCATGCGCAGAAACGTCATTATCTTCGACAGTGTCATCTCCTATTGTCGGAATTTCAGTCTCGTCATCATCGTCACTGTCATCGATCAAGTTTGAGCCTTCCCGAATGGATGACGATGCTGTGGTTTGCATAGTTGACTCCATGGCCCGCCTACGAGCGATCAGCTTTTGCCTCAGCGTTTCGTTATCCATTTTGAAGCAGACAGTACGATAATAATAGAATGAGTGAAGCTATTACTAGCTAAATCATACCGTGGCTGGATAATTAATAAAGTTTATTAATCATGATTTTCAATCCAAGGTAAAATCTTTTTAAAAAATGTCGCACAACCCCGGGTATATCCCTATCCTGAAGGTTTTTTTGTAAATAATAAATATGCTGAACTAGGACGAAGACGCGGCAATGAAACGCAATGAATTTTCAAAATATAAGTTATATTTACATTATAATATTCTGGAAAACTTCCAAATGCAATGTTTTTTAATTAAATACTATTTGAAAACCTATTTTCATGTCTCCCTGGTAATCTCAAACATTCGTAAATACCAACGGAAGGTAAATTAACCTATAAATTTTGAATCGTCCCACACATTTAACATCCGCCCATAATCTATGCACAGAGCTCCCGGGCATAAAGGCAACATTCAAGACGTCACTTCTATTTATTTTACTTTAAAAATAGGATTATATTTTATCTACTCATAAATACCGATAAGTTATGCTACGGACGAATATAGATGGTGAGAAATTAGATTACATTTTGAAGGTAAACGATGCGTCGATACGTCCTGTATTTTATGTGTTTTAAAAACTTAGTCACGCTTGAATGGCCATTCCGTTTCTGGTCGAATTCCCAGCTTAGAAAAATAATGTATTGCAATTACAGTACAACCGCCGATCCAAATATAAATTGAATCATCCAAAATATTACAACTGATTATTAATTAAAAGTTCTCATATATAGCAACCTACCGTCGATTCAATTATTGTTCATGCATTTCAGCATCGATAACATGGTACTTAGAAAAACAAAAATTAAGCGGGTGTATTTTTACATCGCACCAATCCATCGATGTCACTTATTATAAACCAGTGAAGTTTTTGTCGATAAACATATTCCAAATATAAACCATTTAATTTGATACAGTATGCCACACGATCCAGCGAGAGCTATTTTAAAAAGTCGAAATTACCTTTGGAAAGAACTCCCAAAATCTTTAAGCAAGTGCGCAAAAGAATCGTTAGCTTACGGAAATTGCGTTGCTCAGTGGGATAATTTGCGAAAAGGCGATTGTCAAAAAGAATTTACTTCTCTCAGACAGTGCTTGAAAAAAGTAAAGTAGTCAACCAATTAAAGGCTAATTGTGAGTGAGTGTTGAATATTTTAAACTAGAATTACAGCCTGCCTGGATAACCTTGAGCTTGTGGTGCCTAGTAAAAACACAGACGCCACATTCTTCAGCTTAAAATTGTTTTTTGATTGTAGTTAGATTTTAATCATTTTTAAAGTCCTCATTTATTTAGATCGCTTCATCACGGAAGCATGGATAAAGTGATCGATTGTTCCCAAGAACATAACAGAGCTTACTGTGTGACCAAAGAACTTTGTGACCACGTTATGTCAGAAGATCATTCGAGTCCATTTCTAAAACTGCTTCTTTATTCCATGCATTCAATCGGATGTCCGGTTAACCCTGCCGTACACATAGTTGTTGAAAAATGCTATCCGGTTTTCAATGGTTTTGGTGGATTCGATTCCTCTAACAACGAAATAGTACTTTGCGAGGAAAAATTCGCTTCGTTGTCTAAATGTCGGGCTCAAAAAACCATGGACATGATTTTGAGCCACGAGCTCGTTCATGCATTCGACCACTGCAGAGCGCAGGTCGAATTTTATGACAACCCGCGTCACAGCATGTGTTCGGAAATAAGAGCTGCGACTCTCAGCGGACAGTGCATGCTAAAAAACAAAGTGATGGCTTCCATGCTAGGAGGGGTCCGAAAATACCATAAAAAATGTGTAAAAAATTACGCCAAAAGCTCTTTTAAGGCCCTTCATCCAAAGTGGAACGAGAAAGAAACGAATACGCTATTAGATTCGGTTTTTGAACCATGTTATAATGATCATGAACCTTTCGATAGATTGCCATTGACTGCAAAGGATGCTGAACTTTCATTTAAAGCTTATGTAACAAGAAATCGATACAATTGTGAATAAGTGTTTGTTGCAAGATTGATGCTATTGACGTGATCAAATGCTTATTAGTCAATAAAAATGTTGTTAGTTCCAGGTTAGACGTTTTCAGTTGCGTCTTATGACGAGAATCAAAAACGAAATTGTTGACCTAGTGGGAGATGTAAATTCAGTAATTTAGTTATCTCTTGAGCTGAAGTTTTGAGCACTTGGAAAGACGACACCCATATTGATAATAGTAGATCAATGGTACTTGTAATCAAAATCTTCCCTGCGGTGAAATACATAATAATATCCATCTCAAAAATTGACTTTATTTTTTGCACCTTCCAATGCCAATAGGTCAGTCATCCGTTGGATGAAATTGACATAATATAGAAGAAAAAGGGGGAGAGGAATAATGGCCTGCTATAATAATGATGCTATATATATATATATATTCACGAGAGGACACATCCAGAAATAAATCTAATTTGATACAATACAAAAGGTACTATGACCTGTCAATACGTTCAATTTTAAAATTATATCAATGATTTACTATGGCAACTAAGAACGAAGTTGTCCTGCACCTCGAATCATTGGCTAACTGTTTAAAATTGAACATTAGGAAGCAGCATAGTTGCGAAAGCGAGTCTGCAGAACTCTGCAAAGAGATCATCAAAGTGTAGCTTCTACGTGCATGGGTTTGAAACTGTTTTTACAACATTTACAATTCAGGAATGCAGGATGAATGGAAGGATTAGTTAAAAGCCACAAAACCAGATATGGAAATAAATTAACAGGTAAGTAAAGCTGAGCTGGGTACAACAGACAGCCCACAATACCATTTTATAATAGGAACACGATGGGTGTGCGTGATACAAGACCCCTACTCATGCAGAAAGATGGATATGAAACAGGAGATTATAAGCCATACAAACTTATTCTTTTTCACTATGGTGGAGTCATCTGTCATATGATATACCTTTAATCTACTGATAGTTACTTGAAGTTCAGATTTAATTACTGAATACAATGAATACTAGGGTATTTATTGGACACTATAATAAATTGAAATCTGACACTGAAAATATCATATTGTATGCGGCAATTCAACAGCAACATAACTGGAAATATTGCAAATTCATATAGAATTGATTTTATCTATAATAATATTTTCTATTTTTGTGAATGTAATAAATCATCCGGAATGTTCCGTATTTCTCAAAAATACAAATAGTGACCAGTGAACAGATCTGTGGCTTTTAACTAATTAACCCAGTGAAAATCGCAAAGTAACTAGGACCAACCAATTTGTTCCCTAGTTACACACTTGCAACCGTACTGAAATATATGTTCACAATATGAAGTATGTGATCACTACATACAATCCTACAAATCCATTCCGATCACTTTTAAACCAACAGGAACAACTCTATTGCAGAATATAAACTGACGGACTTATAATACATGGTGGATACCGGTTCTCTCAAGAGTGAAATAGGAGTTTTTAATATTTAGTGAAGATGTACGAGAACAAACATCACACTATTTCGTACTTGTCAACTAGCAGGGCTGATTCCGAGGAATACTTAACCGGACCACCTTGCACATGTTCAGCGGCGGTAACCTTAAAAACATTGGTTGGCTTTTAAATTTCAGATTAAAAAGTTGGTACTGGGAGGTAGGTGAATATTATATTACTTCAGGGTAGTTTGATGACAGGGTGGGGATATGGTAGGTACACTTTGATCAAGGGGCAAAAGATAAAATAAAATATTACCTTAATATCTGTGTAGGTAGTTTTGGCCGAATGAAAAGTAACTGTTACTGGAAAGAAATCATCTGCGGATCCCGGTATACTGAACTCCATTGAACCATTTTTATTTGTTTTATCTATCACCGGCAAGGTCCTGCGAGGAATAAACATTTGTTATTGGACAATTATGTTAAACAATACTTTTCTATATACAGTGTTTAATATACATAGCCAACAATGTCTAGAGGTTAAATGAGAGATGCTCAATCAATGATACGCTCGGTTTATTCACACAAAGAGAGAGAGTGTTCAACATTAGAACAGCAATAAGAAGCACTCACCATTCAAGAATATTTTTCCTTGAATCGTGCTTGTATTCTCCATCTGCCTCCGCTACATTCGGAGCCCCAACACCTGACGGAATAGGGATTGAGACGCAGACGTCTGCGAGTTCAAGTCCATCGACTTGTAGTTCATATTCAATATTGACGTCGCAACCGCCGTCACCATTTTCATTTGGCCAGCAGTTGACTGAGAATTAGAATACTTTCAATTTAACTACTAACATAAAGGCAAAATAACACATACTAATTTTTAATCAGGATGAAATTTAAAAATAATACACTTGGATAGCAGATGTTATGACTGTGAAGGAAAAGAATACAATCTGCATTTTGCTTGGTATGATACTTTCAAGTTTAAAACAATGATATGTGGCTATCAGACGTAGAAATAGTTTGGGTGATTCCAATAACTCACTAGCAAGTGGCATCAGGCTTTCGTCAGTGCTTTGCAGTCTCCACTTGAGCACACCAACATCTTGCTTTAACGGG
The DNA here is from genome assembly GCA_013436065.1 of Halocynthia aurantium. Classification (NCBI taxonomy): domain Eukaryota; kingdom Metazoa; phylum Chordata; class Ascidiacea; order Stolidobranchia; family Pyuridae; genus Halocynthia; species Halocynthia aurantium. Next base: position 13,462 of record QXVX01005188.1, on the reverse strand, counting down.
AAGGGCTTGCTTGGATTTTTAAGTCCGACAAGTCCCTTTGCTTGGAATGTCTTCTTATCAACGTTTGGATGGGTCTACATAGGAAGCATTATAATAGTAAGTGTGGAGAATATCATTAACACAATATAACACCGTCAAAATAACTGTTTTTCAAATAATTTAAAGGCCTATGGAAAATCTCTCTCACACAAAATTAACACGCACACATTAAAACACATTGCACTAATCAACAGAGTAATATACCTGTATTTGACATCCTTTATCATCATTATTTTCAACGGAAAGTTGTATACATCCGGATTTTTCATCAGTGATGTGAACCGTGCAAAGACCCTGCAACTGCATTTGTTGCAAACCTCCGTCTCTGTTGGCAGTGATGCTTATGCGCTCTTCAATTCTCACATGCACGCTACATAAAAAAAAAAGGTGCATAAGCAAAGAGCAAAGTACAAAGAAAACTTTTGTGCCCCTTTGGATTCCAAACTAACCTTGGTAAAAACGAATTGTTAAGATTATCTCAGTTTGAAAACTAGAAAAAAGCTCGAAATTTCGAGATCAATTTTACAAGCAGGCCGATAATTTATATCCTGCTAATGACACGCATATTCATTTATATCTTCACCTCATATTTCATCACAGAGAACAACACACAGTGACTGGTACAAGGCAACTGCTATTAAACTTATTT
>QXVX01005188.1:0-12563 GCA_013436065.1 Halocynthia aurantium | reverse complement strand
ACAATTATGTTAAACAATACTTTTCTATATACAGTGTTTAATATACATAGCCAACAATGTCTAGAGGTTAAATGAGAGATGCTCAATCAATGATACGCTCGGTTTATTCACACAAAGAGAGAGAGTGTTCAACATTAGAACAGCAATAAGAAGCACTCACCATTCAAGAATATTTTTCCTTGAATCGTGCTTGTATTCTCCATCTGCCTCCGCTACATTCGGAGCCCCAACACCTGACGGAATAGGGATTGAGACGCAGACGTCTGCGAGTTCAAGTCCATCGACTTGTAGTTCATATTCAATATTGACGTCGCAACCGCCGTCACCATTTTCATTTGGCCAGCAATTGACTGAGAATTAGAATACTTACAATTAAATACTAACATAAAGACAAAATAACATTTTGCTTGGTATGATACTTTATGTGGCTATCACACGTAGAAATAGTTCGGGTAATTTCAATAACTCACTAGCAAGTGGCATCAGGCTTTCGTCAGTGCTTTGCAGTCTCCACTTGAGCACACCAACATCTTGCTTTAACGGGAAGGGCTTGCTTGGATTTTTAAGTCCGACAAGTCCCTTTGCTTGGAATGTCTTCTTATCAACGTTTGGATGGGTCTACATAGGAAGCATTATAATAGTAAGTGTGGAGAATATCATTAACACAATATAACACCGTCAAAATAACTGTTTTTCAAATAATTTAAAGGCCTATGGAAAATCTCTCTCACACAAAATTAACACGCACACATTAAAACACATTGCACTAATCAACAGAGTAATATACCTGTATTTGACATCCTTTATCATCATTATTTTCAACGGAAAGTTGTATACATCCGGATTTTTCATCAGTGATGTGAACCGTGCAAAGACCCTGCAACTGCATTTGTTGCAAACCTCCGTCTCTGTTGGCAGTGATACTTATGCGTTCTTCAATTCTCACATGCACGCTACATAAAAAAAAAGGTGCATAAGCGAAGAGCAAAGTACAAAGAAAACTTTAGTGTCCCTTTGGATTCCAAACTAACCTTGGTAAAAATGAATTGTTAAGATTATCTCAGTTTGAAAACTAGAAAGTCTCAGCTCGAAGTTTCGAGATCAATTTTACAAGCAGGCCGATAATTTATATCCTGCTAATGACACGCATATTCATTTATATCTTCACCTCATATTTCATCACAGAGAACAACACACAGTGACTGGTACAAGGCAACTGCTATTAAACTTATTTAAATATTATAACAAAGTTTCATTATGCAGTGGAAAGAACTCCCATACCTTTCCATTAGTGCTGCAGGTACACTTGTCTTTGCAATGTCGTTTGCTTTTTTCTTACTCGCGCTACTTGTAATCACTTCTCCTTCTGATCTCAGTTTATCGACGAATGAATCAATGTCCTTAGATTTGGCTCCGAGTTTCATGGCACGGCCTGTACTCCTGTGGCATAAATGAATAGCAGCTAAGTCGAGGTTTTCATTGAAATTTTATTACTTCGACTTACACAGACACTATGCTGCGTTGCCCAGATAATTCTTATGACTTTCCAATAATAGAATATATAGTAAAAACCTTGTTGGAGCAGGTGCTGGTTTAGGAGGCTCTGGTGAAATGATCTGCGTCATTCCCATATCTGACTTTGTACTTCCAAATCCACCGCCGTATCCACCTATAGAGATATTTATATTAACATTACCATTAAATTTACATCAACATTTATATAAGATCAAATTCTATGAAAAAATAAAGCCATAACACGATTCGTACCTCCTCCTATTCCTCTCGAACCACCACGCATCATATCTCTCTTCTGTTGTTGCAATTCTTTCGCCTTTCTACGCATTGCTGCCTTTGCATCGTCTTCTTGGGTCTGAAAGATGTTTTTTTAGTTTAGGAAGGAAGTTTAGTTTGATACAAATTTTCTAATTGAGGACACAATGTATTAAAGGACTCACTTACATATGATAAAGTAAACAAGAGTAAAATATTTTCCTTACTTTCCTAACAGCCCTGTAAACCTTCTCTTCATGGGAATCCATCTCTGTAAAAGTACGAATTTGGGCCAGGTTCACACTCTCTCTATATCCGAGAGCAACGACTTCATCGAATGCAAAAATAAGTTCAAATGCATGTTCTTGGATGTCGGTTTCGTCCAGGATTCGGCAATATTCTGGAATCTGTTCAGATTGAAAAGAACGTAACAATAATTATTCTCATAAGGTGATCCATTCGTACATGCAATGTAATTTTCCAGTATTACAATAATATCTTACCAATCTTGAAAATAATCGCAGAGTTTCCAAATCTTCTAGTATATTACTGTTCTTAGTGGTTATAAGAAGCATGTACATTTTTTCCAGGGGCTGATAAACGTATCTGACCGACTCTGTTTCAACGAACGTATGCTGCTTGCCTGAGATAGAGGTTTTTAGAGAGCTCACAGTAACAATATCATAATAGATATACAAAATTACTCTCATTCAAATTATTTTTACAATTCTATCGCTAGGATAAAACCTTACCACTACCGCTGTTCATGAGCTTTGGAAAAGCGGCGAGAAGACCCTCTATGCGGGAGCGTGTCATCTCAACAAACTGACGAGATATGATTGCTCGTCCATTTTTGGTCATCACAGCAGCGGCCAGAAGAACCTGAGCATCAGTTAAATATACATTATCAAATCACTATTTGTCCAGGATTCATTTCATGCACATATGCCTTAATATATTTGGAATGGAGTCCAGTTATTTGTGTGCGTAGCACCGTAGAGAAGGATATTCTTGGCATAATATAAAAATTCTGTTGTGCCACTTTGTTGGACTTTCACTTATTAAACATTTGAACTATTTTTTTAGCATTGACTTTTTTCAATTAATTCTATCTCCTAAATTTATCAGCAATTATCGTCAGTTATTTTCTCGCTGTATTAGCGTGATAAAATTTTTCTGCTTTGGCGTGGTTTTACTATTGAGTTGACATCAAATGCATCTTGCCATCTATACTATTTCTATATGTTCATCATTCAGCATCAGGGGATTTTCAAGGTAGTTTTGTGAGAAATGTATGAATGAGAGCTGAGGTTTAAACTCTTCTGTTATTCTCCCATTTTTTATCAAGTTTCCCATTCTAAATACATTTCTGCATTTCCTTGTGCTTTTTAAAGAGAACCCACATTACACATCTATTACATCATCTACAAAATGATTTATTTATTTCCATATAAAATGCCAAAACACATTGAATGTAAGATATATTCCGACCGCGATAGCAATAAAGGTGAGGGATCAAAATTGACGGATATACAAAAGCAAGTGGTAACGTGTTTTGAAAAATTATTACGTTGGTTGCTTACCATCTTTAAAAAGTTGCAATATCGCTTCCAGACGACCGTAAAAAATTGACGACAGCACAATAGTCGAGGAAAATAATTTCCTACAGCTCTGTAGCCTCGATTATTCAACTGGGTAGGAAATATCTATTAGTTTTCTATGCAGTACAATACCGGTATGTACAACAACTACGAAGCCACGTCAGTGAAACAACGAAAAAAAGGCTGTTCAGGGTTTAATTTTTTATCACTCATGCGGAAAGATACGTATTTATTCATGCGTGACGAACTGATCACGGAACCACAGCTGCGATCAATCATATTTATTTCAAGCGGTTCGAAAAAATTGTTTTTAGTGATTTATGAATTCTGTAGTGTTGTTAGGTACGCTCCTTTTTTAATATTTCACAGGTACATACACATCTCCTTATCGAGAAAATGCCTCACAGCAAAGTTTCTGCAGTATTATTTTCTCACCAAAATATCTACCTTTTATTTCCAGCTCTTTGTTATAATGGAGTTACAAGATATACAAGTTGATCTTCGAGAAGACATCCGTATTCCTCCTTCACTGAAAACCTACTTTGAAGAGGAGGGTTTTGAGAAGTATAAACAAGTAAGATATTTGATAGAAGAAGAAAACCCAAAGGATCCAGAAACAGATCCATTTAGATCAATGTACAAAGCAAGATCTTGCTTGGAAGATATTTTGCAGAAGGTCCGCAAAGAAAGAGAGGACAATGAGTCGGATCCTTTCATAAGGATGATGGATGCAGCTCTTCGTTATCACCTTGGTGTGAATTACATTCACACAGAGGAAAGACCTACTGGTGAAGAATATTTGAAAAAATCCATCCAGCTTTTAAAGGAAGACCTGTACCTACAACCGGAAGTAATAAGTATAGCGCTGTCTGCTCGGTCAGAACTCGGAATATTGTGGTCAAGTCGCACCCAGGGAAGCAGTGAAGCCTTCGAAAACTTGGACGAAGCAGAAAAAATGTACGAGACTTACAAACACAATGCGAGTTCGGCCCCCTTGGGGATTCATGAACTTTTCAAATCAGAAGAGGCCCAGATGACCGAGTTTCAAAGAAACGCATGGTTCGAGAAAATCTATACGTATATTTTATTTTATCTTGCTCAGATCCACAAAACTTTAGGTAATACAGACGAGTCGGCATCGTACTGCCAACGAACATTGAGACGTCAGCTAGAAGCCAAGGAGTACGACCCAAAAGAATGGGCTTTGAATGCTGCCTGCTTGTCGCAATACTTCATCTCGAAGGACATGTTTCGTCAAGCTAAACACTGTCTTTCCTGTGCGAAGGTCATTTCTGGGGAAATTAAAGTTCCAGAAGACCTACCACCTCCATCCGATGATGAAGATGAGGAAACAAGAAAGAAAAGAGAAGCTATTCCGCAGACACTAGCTGACATAGCAAGATGTTGGGTAAAATACTGCATTTCTTTGTTGGAAATTTCAAAAGAACACTTACTTAATGACATTGGCGACATGGATGTGAACAGACAATACAAGGCGATTGCTGATGGATTAATAACAGATCAATCGATCAATGACGTTCCGAAAAATCAAGAACGAATGCCGCTGGAGGTAGATGCCGTAGAAGAAACTGTCAGACATGCCCAGGTGGCGACTTTTGAACAAGGTCGTGAGCTGTTCGTGCTGGGAAAAAGTTATGTAGATAGCGCGCTGGATTTTTTCGTCATGGACGGATACGTGACGGACAATGTCGAACTTCATCAAGATCTTAGCGCGCTTTATAAGCACATGTTGTTTTTTGAAACAAGCAAAGAGGTGAAATGCCGAATGCACAAGCGCCGTATTGACCTGCTCAAAATGGTTCTCGACGAACTAAACCCGCAGTTTTATCTGCTGATCTGTAGACAGCTTCAATTCGAACTTGGTGAAATATACAGCGAAATGCTTGACCTCAAAATAGCCATATGCAGAGCGAGTGCTGGAAACCCGACAGATCATGCAATAAAAAAAATGAACTCGCTCTGCAAATCAGGCATTCATTGTTTCAGCGAATTTTTGAACACGCTAAAGAACTTGAAGAAGGTGTACCCGGAACGTTTTGATCCCGATGTGGAACGCCCAGCTATAGTCGCGATGTTTTACATGGCTCGACTTAATTCAAAAGTTATTGCTCCGGTGAAATCAGAAAAATTACAGTACATGCAAAACAGCCTCGATTCCTATAAGTGGATAGCAGATTACGGCGATCGCAATCCCGAATGTGAATCGGTAGTTGAAAAGGAACTGGAAATATGCAGAGAGATGGTTGTGCTATTTCCAAAGTCCATGGAGAGATATATGGAATAGATCATTTTATAATGACTTCAACATCTATGTAGCATGTTTTTCTGCAATTGTACAGTGTTATTTTCTTCAAAAATATGAAGCATCAAATTGTTACTCACCCCATATCTGACACCTTATTGTAGTGAATGAATTCATGCTTTTTTAATGTTGCACTATAATTGTTATGTACTCTTCTGTCAGCATTAGGAATGGACAGTTTCATCCTTTCATTATCTAGAATAAAATAGTTCTCATAGGTAGTGAAGGTAGTAGTATAGTCGTACTTATATATTGCTCAAGGCAATAATAATGTGCAATGGTCTTCTAGCTTTAGTTTGAAGCACATTTGATGAGGTCCCTGTTCATCAAGGACATTATCAACCTATGAGAATATATATAGATGAGTTGTCATATAAAATGTATCTATCTGAGGAGCCTGAAAACATATATCAAAAATTATAACCGCAGTTAGGGTTAGATTATATTATATACGGCTACTACCCGACTAATAATGACTACAAGCGATTTTCAAGTCAGTTGTTGTATGACCGTCAACTAGCCGACAAGGTGTCGAGTTCCGGATGAATGCTCGTTAATTTCACAAGTTAGCCAAAGTGAAGAATACTTTTACTATCCTTACTAGAGAAAGGAACTCTTCTTTATTTATAATGAGTAAGCTTTTTCTTAGTCACGTTATAAAATATCAAGCCGTTTCCGTTAAGATATGACATACACAGGTATTCTGTTTAGCAGGTCGTTCGTTGCGAGTTACAGAAAAATGTCGGCACCTATTATACCTCGACTTCTGCTTTTCGATATAGACGCTACACTGACGAGGTCTAATCACAAAAATGGAATTGTACATCCCATGTGCGAGGCGCTTTCTATTACATTCGGGAGAGAAATTGGGAAAAACGATGTTCGCTTCGCGGGTAAGTATTATATTGAGTCGAAATACGGCTACGTTAGGTTACCTCGTACCTTACGCTGTAGATGTCATTCTAGGGTTTTGTATTTATATAACGAAAGTACCTAGGATGCCATTCGCAAAATCATAGCCATGAATTTTAAATATAAAAATCTATGTTTAGGAAGCACAGATCCATTGATTATTCGAGATGTTCTAACTGCGAATAATGTCACGAAAGAAAACACAGATAACTATGAAGAAAAAGTAAATGAAACATACAGAATTTTACCGGACGTTCTTACGAAAGGTATAGCAGAAGGACGGTAAGAAAGTTACTCTGCAACCTGTTAAACGGATTACACTTTAACTTGAATTGAATTAAAATTAATAAATATGAATTAATTACATTACCTGATTAAAAGACTTCAGTGGGAGGCACTTCCAAATGTTCATGAGATCCTGAAAACGTTGTCACGGACTGAAGGAGTTCGGCTAGCGCTGTTAACAGGTTAGTTTTTTATTTACAACTAAAGGTGAAAGTATTTACGACTTACAGAAATATTATGGCAGATTATACAAGTAACACTATTAATTTCGTTTTTCTTAAGGTAATTTGGAGCAAAATGCAAGAATAAAGCTTACATCGGCCTCTGTTGATGTCAGTTTATTCGAAACTAACAATTCAACCAACAGCAAAAGATTTCTTGGTGCTTTTGGCTCCGATCATGCAGTGCGTAGTCAACTGGTTAGCATAGCCCAGAAACGCTACTCTGAATACCTCGGGAAAGAGGTAAAAAAAGAGGACATGGTCGTCATCGGCGATTCGCCAAAAGATATTGCTTGTGCTCACGCAAATCAAGTCGCTTGTGTTGCGGTGACGACAGGCATAGACACAGCGGATGATCTCAAGGAAGCAGATTATATACTGGAAGGTGGTTTTGCCAATATCGATGAAAGCGTCAAAGTAGTAATACAGACGCAATATAAGACCCGTTCCTAATGTCATGCCATTCGCTTAGCATAAAAAGATCGAATGTAAAAAAATCATTTAGCTATCTGTAATGCAAACCTATGCATTGTGAGACTCTATTATAAGATACCCTTTGCAAAGCAGTATATATTTCCTTAACTATGTATGTGTAGAGGTGTATTTTTAGTTAAGTAAATTCTATTCGTATAATTTAGATAAGAATTGTAATCCAAGTTTACAGCATTATCGCGTTTAACACACATGCGGCGTAATGCAAGTAAACTTTGTCTTATTCTTCATCCTTTTAACACAATTTCAATTGTATTTGTGCAAACAGTGAAATATAATCTTTAAAATAAAATGCTATTAAATGCATGTTTGATTCTGTATGGAAAGCCTATTAAGTTATTGTTTATAAATAGTAAGATATCAGAGATTTTTCATACTATCTGCGGCAGTGTTCCACCTCTCCAGTTCGATTTTTACAGATAACGTGATAGGTGGAGGCAGTCTTGGTTTGTCTTCCTGGCTTCCATCAGATGTGTTGGAAGGTGGTCGTGTCTTGTCACCGCCTCTGCTCGCCTTTTTGCCTGCAGATCCCTTTTTTGACTTCCCCCTGTCGGACGATGCTGATTTTTTCATTTCTCCCTTGTTAAGGTTGGCTTTGCTTCCATCAACTTTTCCCTAAACATGACAGCAAGAACACAATGAGGAAAAGGATTGAACTTGCTTAAAACTTGACATATTGAATTCATAATTCAGTGGAGGTGGAGGTTGAGACTGCACCTTAAGTCTTATTATGGTGATGGGATTTTAAAATTCATAATAAATCCTTGAGCTTAGAGATAAGCTTTCTATGGTTGTAGATTTTATTATGTATCAAAAGTCATACGACAAGACCATGCTTTAAAACATTCAAATGATATATCGGGATATTGCTTATTGAGCCCCACTTTTGCCAAATCTACTTACCAGCCCACCAGCAGGTGTCGCATTTTCGTCAATCGTTACCTCTGGCATCGGACCGCCTCCGCAGTAACATGATTTTTTAAACAACGATTCTCCTTCAACAAATGATGCAAGTGGAACCGTATAGCTGCCGACCTCTGTTTTGATTGGTGGATCGCTTCTCATGTCAATGCCAGGATCTTTGCCAGGTTTTTTCTTTCCTTTAGAATCTTTAGCACTTCCTTTGGCTCCCTGTTGGTTCAGAATTTTTATTGAATTGGATTATACTATGCTTCGAAAAAGTTTTGAATTACTGGAAAAAAGTATGACAAAAGTTTATATGCTGTACTAATGATAGTGTGTCATATTATTCTTTGCTGACAGTAACCTTATCTTTTCCTTTGGCATCCTTCCCTTTCTTGCTCGGAGTCTCTCTACCTCCTGCATCTTTCTTTCCTCTTTTGCCTCCATCAGGTGATCCAAGATTGGCTTCACCATCTACCGGCGTAGCAGGCCAAGACAACGTTTTTTCTTCAATTATCGAGAACTTCATTCCTCTATTTAAATAATCTCTGAGCTTTACCAGCTCATCGGCAACATGCAGCTTCCTGTATGCAATGTTCTAAGAGTAAAGTTGTATTCATTTGAACATAAAATAAGTTAATTAAATGGGAATACAATGAAGTAAACACATGCTACAATTGGAAAAATAATGATCCGTAAGTTTCAGAATGGCGCTGTTCACATTTGTTCCAGTGTGATCACCATAGTTGTGCTATCAATGCTATTGTTAACTGTGATAATTTCCTCCGAAGCATACTTCATATCAGCATCATAAACATAGTACAGTTGTAATGTTAAGGAGTTTGGTTTCTAACAGTGTGAATGAGTACCCACAATTATATGCTATATAGGGGGTTTATGTTCACACCACTAATAAATTTCTTGCTCAATTTCTGATATTTCGAAATATCATAGAACATACTTATACTCAAAATGCAGCGAATCTTCATCCCACTCCAATCGATCCGTTTTGAAGACCAGGAAATCATTGTCAACTTGAGTTACGACTTCAAGTTGCTGCTCTCCTGGTTGAGATATTTCTGGATCCCAGGCAACGCTTGCTGTTCGCTGGGTTTCTGTTTATATTTGGTTGGGTTAGATCTACCTTATTCAACATTTTCAGAGTAACAGTGACTTTACCGGTGTCATTATATTTTGAGTCTTCTGCTAACATCTGGTATTGAACCAAATAAGTTTTTGTGATTACTGGAAATTCTGGTCTCTCTTCATCATCCTGATAAAAAATAATACAAAAAGAGGCCAGTAAATAATTTATTAGTTTTAATAATAATATGTATACGGTTGTTACGATGAAATATACCTTAAATTCTTCAGGCATCGGAATTCCTTTCAAGTCTCCGATAACTATAGATAAATGGGCCTCGTCCAAAATAAGTTCCTTCTTCTTACCCAAACCTTTGAAATGATGTTTTTCGTCTGCTGATATGTGAACATCATCTAATATCATGAGACTCCTGAGAGCATCTACCACATGACCCCGATATCCTGGAATCAACTGGAGATGTACAAAATTAGACATAAGGTTGAAAAGTCTAGACAAATAAGTATTGCAAGTTAGCTCTATAGCATTTAGGAAGCTATGAAGCTCCATCAAGCATTTTCAAAGATTGGATGTTTCATGATGAGGCATCTTTATAGAGAGAAATATAATCGATGTAGCAAGCTGAATCCATACTTACAGACAAAGGATTACCGAGCAAAACAAGATTTTGGAGCTTCGGTAACGTTGCAAGCTTTTCAATCAGTTCAACTAATTCAACCAAGTTATTATAGCTGAGATCCAAAGACATGAGAGATGGCCTTCAGAAAATGAATTCAAAATTTTTGGTTTCATCGCTGGATTGATATATTAATAATATTAATATAAATGACAGGATTTATAATTCTCACCAAAATTCCACTGTGAAATACTTGTAATCTTGACTGCTCGCCAATAAGTTATAAGACAGGCCGAGGTGCAATAAGTTAGGAGGACAATTGCAAATAGACGAGACAGTTTGAAAAAGGTTGTTGCATAATTCCAGGACCTATAAAAATGATGGTATATATGAACATTTGAACAAGCATTTGAAGTAGCAATTTACCTACTTTAACATTCGGTGGCAAGTTCTCAGAAGGAACGGTATCTAGCTTGTTCACGCTCAAAGTCAATTCTTCAAGATTTTCCAGGTTTTTGATTCCAACATCTACCTCGGTAATCTGATAAATTGAAAGCTTAATATAAGTCAATGTACCAAAAATAGCATAGTTAGTAAGTTAACTTTAGCAACCTGTTTGTCAATCAAACGAAGAGTCCTGAAATATTTCCAAATAAATTTCTTATTAATCTTCCACGGTTCTGAAACAGCTAGACTACGCAGGTTCGCTGCTTCCTGACTCCATGTGGTATCTACGTCCCACGTGCCCGAGTTCAGGTACTCCTGGAGGACCTCCATTTTCTCATGCTGAGCGCCATAGTCTAAAAAAAATGCAAGCAATGAAACAGCTCATTACATATGCATTCAATTTACTCACCTTTCATTGTAATTGAATACTGTCCATCAGCAAATTTGTCTTTTGGATTTCTCTGTAAATGCATGAAAAATAGTATTCCACCATTGCTGTTGAGTAATGTCATGACTGAATTTATACAATGTAAATGGTAGTGACACTGATCGTCAAAATCACAACAAATTACTTAATAAATATGAGGATTTTGTGGGTTTGTGTACTGCAGGACTAGCTTGTCCGAAAATTTCACAATCGGTATTTTAATCTATTAAATGACGTCACGAAATCAACGGAACATATCCGCTACGCGGAAATCGCGTAGCTCCTGGATAAATAGTGTCTGTAATTCTAGCCATCATCGACTCATAAACTCACCCAGGATCCGATTCCACACGGGAATTCGGAGAGACATAACGTTTTGATCAGATCCTGAAAGGCATTCGACGCAGTTATCTTTCTGTCCGTCATTTTTAATCTAATCTAATAAATAAACTAACAACAGCGAGCTCGACGCCGCTGCAAATGCGGTGATTCCCCGTTTACCATAGCAACGGCAATGGTTCCGTATCGTGCAGCGCTAGAGAACAACGCAATTACAATCCACAACACATTCATCATCTTTGCTTTACCTATTCCCAAACGTATTCAGTTCCCTTTATAACGGGATAATATAATAATAAAAATAAATTTCCAGAAACAGAATTAAGTATTAGCAGACTTGCGCTACTGACAACTATATTTCCATACCATTTCATTTTATTATGAAAAAACTATTTCAGTGGAACAGTTATCCAGCTCCAACACAAATTCAGTATACAATTGCAGTATCATTTTCAGCTGATGATTTGACAGGCTGGCAACTAGAAAGCCTGGCAAACCCTTCGTGAAAATGAGCTAACAGGAATAAAAGTTAACATTCTGCTGCAAGAGTTCGATGAACATGTTCAAACCCAGCACGTATCAAATACTGAGAGGATGCGCTCTCTCTAAGAGATCCCAGCTCATCTTGTTCTAGTAGCCTTTCGACGTCAGGGAGACATTCTCTTAGCATTCCTAGAACATCATACGCAAGACATAAGATGAAGAGGTGTAAAAATGGGATGATTAATGGACATTACCTGCTTCGTTGGTAAGATTGAAAGTTTTGAACAGTGTTGTGTGACTGCATGCCTCCAACGGATTTGATCTGTGGTCAATATCATCCCACGAATCCTTGAGTATGACACGACACCAGACAGAAAGTTTCAGAGCTTCAGCATCTGGTAAATCTAGACACGACGACTAAGAAAAAGATTGATATTAGCATATATATCTGAAAACTTATATTCTGTTCAAATTATTATTCAAATTTAATACATCATCATCCATTTCTTCTGAGCCATCTTCAGGATCTTGTGGCAGGAACTGCAGCAGGTCAAGGGCCTTCTTAAAATCTACTTCATTCGAGCATTCGTTGTCATCACCAATGTACAGCTGTAAAACAAACCCGATATCCGACAATTTGAG
>QXVX01005187.1:3057-22396 GCA_013436065.1 Halocynthia aurantium | reverse complement strand
TTATACGATGCTATATTTCTGTTCCTTTGTATTCAATTTATTGTTATGGACATTGACGAATGACGAATCGATTGATTGCAGTTACATTTTCGGAAGAAAAAATGCACACATTTATGCATCCAGGACATGTATCCTATTATAACTCAGTTTTTGCAAACCTAAGCATTACCGTAGGTAATTTTGTGGATAACTTAAAACTGAAATATTGCTACTAAAGATATAATACAAAGTTTCTGTAGCGTATTAAGGCATTTGCGCATAGAGTACCAACAAAGGACCTAGGCATATCTTAATAGATAGTCTTTCCAGTCCACGGAAAGGATTTTAATAAGGAAATAACAAGAATTACGTATTTCGTTTAGTTCTATGATAATCAATTTTGGAATAATATTAGATGTAAAATAGATGATATGCACAGACACAGCTAGCGTTATATAGTCGAGAAATTTATCGTCATCAAAACAGTCGGAGCACAGTACTTTTTTGGGGTCCTTATCACTGGATGTTGAGATAGTCGAAGTAACCATTAGACAAAGAATGGTTTTATATAGGAAATACTAGTTATTCCCCCAGTGGTGAGTTTCCACCGATTGCAACGATTTTCGTGAAGCAGTTACTAAAAGTACAAAGGTTCGCACAATCAGTTTCTGAATTGCTTTAAAATCGAAGGTTTTCCTTATCCAGCGTATTATTTAATGCATATTTATTCCATTGACAAAAAAGTAGGAATGTAAGGTATGAGGGTACGGTTTCCCTAAAATATTTTAATCCAACTACTGAGTATGTCCATTATCGCAATTTTGATTTGTGGCCCTTGCAACTTAATGCATAAATTACTGAATTTATAATTGCGAAATTTCTCGCTTATTTACTTTTATGGGTGAACGCTGAACGCGCAATTCCCAGCAGAGTTATGAAATGCAAATGTACCGCAAATTATCATGTCCCTGCGCTGCTTCATGGTTATTTCCATTGATGAAATGCGATCGATTGAAATTCCCTTACGAGCAAAGAATAGCGCGTGAAAATGAAATTATTTCCTTTATAACCGATGAAGGAGACTTAGAATTAAATGGTAATTTCATGCACATATTCAAATTTTACTCCATCACTATAATCAAGCTTCTCATGCAGCAAGCAAATTTTTTGCACGTTCAATAAAAGATACTTCAATGTTTCCAAACGCTTATTGCAAGGCTCGAGATTCTCAAACAAACTTAATTTACAAATAAACGCCCATCGGCATATAAACAGGAAAATACTTACAATATACATGGCCCGTATATCATACAAACGGTATAGTCAAAATAGATCAAAAACTGTTACATACTTTCTAATCATACTAAGATATTTGGTTATAAAGCATTTCCAGTAGATAAAGCTCGATGTAGGATATGTCTCCTGAAACCGTTGGATGTATTTACATGAGTACATTGCTCTTTTATTGGAGGATAATGTCGCCAAGCTCAGATGCTGAAATCCCATTGAACGAAATCCCAATATACTCGTGCAGTTCAAAATACTCAAGCATAATAATCATTGTTGTTATTTTATCCTTGTCATGAGAATATTAATACTTAAGTGCCTATGATGATTACGTTGAGCATGAGAGTCCGTACTATATACCCACAGACGCTATGACCTTATCCTACACGAATTTTCGAAGAACCTCGCTAGACTACAAAGTTGACCTGCGGTTAATATTCGTACTGATGTTTTTTTTTAATAGTCTTTATAAGCCACTAGAACCATAATATTATGCTTATTAAATAATAATCCTAATCAATTCACAAAGTGCTTCGCTAGACTACTAATCCATCCATCCTGTGGTAAATAATTGAATATAAGTTTCTCTCATGAAAAGTATAATATATACTTCTAAACAAACTATTAGACGAAAATATTAAGGACCATCAAAGTCTCATCAACCTAAACCTGAAATTATCCCTAAATACTTTTCGTAGTTTCTGTTCTGGTCAAAGACTGCATTTGTTGTATCACAGTGTAAACACCGTCAATATTTCTTGAGGAAAGTAATCCTGTTTTCGGATGCTAGTATACATTCAGATATAATTTAAATTGTCATTTTCTTTGCACAGACTCTTAAGTTAAACACACTAGTTCTAAGTTCTGTTCTAAATATTCTGGACAGACCAAGAGGATTTATCACACTCTCGAAGATTATATAGTACAGATATAGAGCAAGGATATTTCTTGAAAATTGCAAGATAAATCATGAACTCGGAATTTGATAAAAGATGTCGGAAATTGATAACTTCGACCCTTCATCGCGTAATTTGGAACACTAGTCGCATGCTACCTATAATATGCTTACTGACGAGTACGGTAGTGGACGGAAAGCGAGAAAGTATCCGTGATCCATGGCCGGAAACATCGTACTTAGAAACCTCCTCAGTATCCTATGACGTTTTCACGCCTTTCATAAGGGGAACCCTCGATCGGAAGTATATAACGGATGTTCCGTCCACTTTTCGATACTCCGGCGCAGAGAACCAATTCGTAAAGATGCCAGCTTGGAAGCCGAGGGCGCCTATGGGACTCCCGTCCAGTGACGTATTTTCGTTCCAGTTTCGCACTCCGAGCGCCAACGCCATAATCATGTACTTGGACGACGGAGGGCCGAGAGATTACATGGAACTATCTATTCATGAAAGATCTCTCAGACTACGATTCAAATTCGGCAATGCCCTATCGGTGAAGGTGACGGTGGGTTCAAAACTCAACGGGCGGAAATGGCACACGGTGAAGATGGAAGTTAAATTCCCGAGCGTCATTCTGACAGTCGACGGAACTCAAGCAGTCGGCACGGCGAAAGGAGAAGAGGCGTCTCCTATCAACCCTCGAAGCTTTACATATCTTGGCGGAATACCCCAGTTATACAAACTACAAGACCTATCTCTACCGTCGGTTTACTTTGAGAAAGAATTCAGAGGCGCCATTCGTCGATTCGCGATCAATGGGAAGTATCAGAAAATGCAGGAGATATTGCGAGTCGCAGAAGAACAGACTACTGATCAATGCTACGAAGAACAGAATCCTTGTCAGAACAACGGATCCTGCTACGTCTTCAACAAATTGCCAGTTTGCGACTGCACAGGAATTCCTTTCACAGGAACGTATTGCGAAGATCGGAGTAAGTAAATATTCTATATGTGCAATAATTAAAGGATTAAGTAGGTTAGTAACCTATGGTATTTTTATTTCTTTAAATAATCACGATCTTCCGACTGATACTGAACCTCGATTAGCACGGTTAGAGGGATTCGGTTACCGCAATACTTCCCCTCCACATAACTGTTTACCGTGTTAAACAATGAGATAATGTTTAAGTCGTACATAATTTGGTGTATCTAATCGTATGTTTCATTTTATTTGTGCATTCAAACCAGCTGCAGAAGGTACTGTATAATTCTTATTGTTCTTTTGATATTAATTGTTTCACCTTCAACGCAGCGTGAACTAACATATTTAAAACCGTTTCCACGAAAATAGCGGTATATTTTACCAATAGCAAGTCCTTTTCACGTACACTGTACAGTAGTATACCGTATACTAATGCCACACAAAACATGCCTAAAGAAATTGAATAAAGTAGAAAGACAACATAATGCTATAGTATATTTAAAGAATAGCCATGCTCTAATAACATATGAAAGTAAGGCTTGTTGATTCAAATGAACTCTCAACTCTGAGCTTTGTACATTGCACACTCATCCACAGAAGGAAATCAAAATGTTTGCCGCTTACGAAATTTTATTACTTTATCAGCATGTTGTGACCGACTTAAAATTTGAATTGGAAGCATGGATCAGTGAACAATATACTGTAGCGAACAAAGTGAAGGGCAGTAATGTCTATGCTTTGCGGTATATAGATTATTCACCTGTGCTGAAATGCATTTAAATCCAACGATGAAATGTAGATGTACACAGTATTATAGTGTAACACTATCAGGGTTGGATTTGGACCCTTGGTGGGGGAATTCTGATTCGAGGGCCCCTCAACATAGAAATTAAATTATATAACGATTGAAAAACTGAACTGAAACGATTGATGAACCGTATTTCTTCGGAAATTTATAAGTTATGTTTGGGAGAAGACGGCTGATTTTATTTTACTCAATTTTTATTTACTGTATAAAATGCTTTGACAACAATTTTCAGTATAAGGTCTGAAGTGTTGTGGTGCCATTATTTCTTTTGGTTAAATTTTCAATAGAGGACGTCCTTAGTCTTTGGGTAGGGAGTTCATAGCAAGGAGTGGATAATTACCCACTTTATTCCCTTATAAATCCAGCCCTAAATACTGTATACATGTACAGTTATGGATTCGTTTTGGTCCCACCCTCTTCCACATTCGGAAGAATAAATATCAAATTTGAAACAATGCGAGTTAAGTCAAAGACAAATGCGAGCGCGCGCGTGTATGTGTTCGTTTTCGTTATTTCTTTTATTTAACTTTCAATTCAGACAGTTTGAGAAAAACTGAGTGTTTCATTCTCAGCGTTACCAATGTTGTTTACACATGAATATTTAACATAGGAGTTCCCTGTGGTTAGAGGTGTTCATAGCCGGTCTATTTTAAATTGTCTATTCAGTATAATTGTAGTTAGTGTTAATGATGGATGTATATCTCCTTAAACTCGCAATATCAATATTCTTCACCCACCTTGCTTCTATCAGTGGGCGCCCCCCTCCCAAAATCGTTAGCCAGGACTAGGATTGTATTTTATGAAAACTTCGTTGGTAACTGCTGATTAGTGGTAAATGTGCCTGTTTGCATTCAACATAAAACCTGCAAAACGGCAGCGTTGTTGAAAGCAGACATTGCATGAACTGATTTGCTTTATTAGACATATACGATGTCATGGTCAACGACCAAGGTAAGCAGACACACTAGCTAAATCACATCACCATCACATTCTGTTCATTCGTCATTGTCTATCATCGAGTATACTGACTGATCAACATTTGTAACTTAAGTGTCAGAAATTAGAAAAAATTCACGATATGTTTGTTAAAAATGAGTGATCAAGTGGGGTACGCAAATGTTTGATGCACAAGGCCTGATACCATATGCACTATTAAAGGCTATGACTCAGTGTTCCTGAAATATTTATTACAGCGACGGGTAATGTAGGTACTGTTGTATATATATACCATGCGTACGTATATTGGAATTACAATTGAAAAAGCCAAAATATATTCAAAGAAGACATTTTAACCCTAGCTGTAACCCGAGCCCGACAAATTGAGATAGTGCACAGTCTACTGAACAGTAGGAGCCAAAGTTATTCATAAAAGACACGATAACCCAAACCGAAAGCAAAGAATGGGGTAGACCTTTTCTTTTAAATTTAAATTCCCTTTCTGATGAAATGGAATATGGAGTCACCTGGAACACCGATTAATGGGAGTTCACACTTCTGAATGAAATTTGAAAACCTCTTTTAAGTTATGTGATTGATCTCATCACTTTGTCCCCGCTTTAACGTTTTTTTTATGTTTTACCTAAATAATGATTAGCGATCGATTTATCCATCACAGAACTTTGTAAAAACGAGCGAATGATGAGTACTCAGTGATAATAAATACGATATTTTGTAAAAAATTTGCAACTTTGTCATCGTACTAAAAAAATCCACCGGTTGCGAATAGAATCTTCGAGTACTTTGCGGTCCTACACGAGGACTAAAAAGAGTAAACGGCGTTTCGACCACGTAAAACACCTAGCCGGCAATTCAAGAGTGGTCGGAGCTGTGTCATTAATAATTTACATTCTTTTCCACAAGCACACAGTCCTTTAATTAACTTCGAGATAACGCAGAACGCCAGAGAAAAATTGCTTTCGACGTTTCTATGGATTTCTCCTTTCTATAACAAATATTTATATTATGAATATATAACTCGACTAAAAGCGAGAGAGCAAAAGGTACATGAACCAGGTCAAATATGTCAAAGCGGAAACAAAATTATAGACGGAGGTTAGTTGAATAAAATAACTTAGCAAACAACAATAAAACAGGATTCAAGTTATTGATTATAGTTATAGTGAAGTTATTAATACAAGTTACGGAATTAGGTTCCGAATCATAGCCCGACAT
The DNA here is from genome assembly GCA_013436065.1 of Halocynthia aurantium. Classification (NCBI taxonomy): domain Eukaryota; kingdom Metazoa; phylum Chordata; class Ascidiacea; order Stolidobranchia; family Pyuridae; genus Halocynthia; species Halocynthia aurantium. The sequence goes on along the minus strand of QXVX01005187.1, from coordinate 16,272 downwards.
GTCCTTTCATGGAATAGTTAATTTCACTCTTTTCCAAACTACAGATATGCTGCTTCAAAAATTTTACTTTCCAAAATGTGCCGTGGCCTGGAAGAGTTCGAAAACCACTAATCCATATATTGTAATTTATTATAGTCCAAGAAATTTGGAAAAACCTGGAATACATGTGGTACGACACGCCAGTAGTTCATTGCCTAATCATGATGACATTATTTTCAATGTTATCTGGAGCGTTACCATACGCCTGTTATAAATTAACCTGCATTCTATGCATCCTGGTCCTTTTCCCCCAGTACATATTATTTTGCTCGCATAAATTAAATCATGTGAACAGTGCCTCGGTTAGCGAAGACAAAATAATGTAAAATTCTGGGCCACGGCCAATATCCGTATGTACATTTCATCTTCCACCAACTGTATGGCTATTATATTGTGAAGTCAAATTAAGTCTTACATAATTTTCAAGTTTTACCAGACTACTGCTTACACCTCACTTTGGACAAACCCTAACAGTGTGTGTGTCTAACGATAACTTATTTGAATACTAATAAGCGTATATATCATATGCCTTTACTGGGTAATAAATAGATCTTAGGCAACATTAATTTACCCACTTCGTATTGCAGCATTACGAATATAATATTTGCATTCTCATAATATACATTTGAACGCCCTACTGTGTTTTGATTCTTTTAATAGCTGTAATAAGTTACATAAGATAAAGCATACAGTGGTCTCCCGCCTCCCATGAATAACCGCCCACTAGGTTTTAAACAATTCAACAATAAGTTTAATATGACAATCATAATTAACGTATAAAATAAATTCTAGTGTCACCAATAAAATTAGAGTAGAATCAGGAAACAAACTCACATAACAACCCAAATCAGCGGCAAGTATCCAGAATAAGTCGTGTCAAGAAATATTAAAAAACTGATTGTTCCAATCTCAATGTCAGAACGTTTTTCGATTGATTTTTTTTCCAAATTATACAACAGCAGGAACATTATAAGGTTATTACAGCAACACTATTATGGAATATATATTTTTCTGAATCATGCAACAAAACTGTCATGAATTATTGATATCCCTATCTTGTTATAATGTCTCGCCATCTGTGCAATTCACCATACATAGATTATGTACCGTATTTTGGCAGGAATTTCCCGAAAATTCCAAGAGTCGTATTACTGTAAATTAATCGAAATCCAATACAAAAGAAAACAAATGTCTATCTTTACAGTGAAGAAATTAATGCTCGATTTTCATTTTTTGAAAATGTATTGAAAAGTAATATCTACCCAAATGGTCTTTGTAACTATCCTATATACGGCAAATATACTTTCGTGCGAAAAGGTTTTTATTCAAGCGCCTTCTTAAACTACAGTACGATACCATCTCTGATCAATAAAATGCGAGAACAATTTCAAGCATTTATAAATACGAGCGTACAGCTATGATATTATCAATTACCTCATAAGATATAATACAGTACAAAGGTACATAGAAATCATGAGCTTCCTAAAAATTTCGTTTGTTTACCGAAAACACACTTAGGACACACTGATGTACATTTTTGAAAAGGGTATCTAGGTAGCAGGGATTATCATGACACCATTGATCGAACAGTTACATAAACCGCATGATTTTACAGTGATAAACCATTGTTCTATTACTATGTACCATATACAATGTCGCTGTGGGTTAGTGCTTCAGTGAATCGATGTCGTTTGTTTTCCGTGCTTATTCATACATAGTTGGTTTCGTGTCATATCATCTTTGTTACCATGAATAACACTGAATTTGTTTAATGTGTTGCATTTTCCCCCGTGTGCATCGTTGTCATTTGTCAATCTCCTTATCCCATATCATATTTTAATTATTCATCCAGTAATCACCAGTTTTCTGTCCTTTTGTGCTTGCGTGATACAGGCCAAAAAGATGATGCCATCATCTTTTCATGTAAGTTTCATATTTCATTTTTTGTGTCAAGTGAAAGCAATCTACTACATCGTATGTGATGTATTTGACCATACGGCTCGTTTTGTGAGAAATTCAAATGTAGAATTCTTCTTATGTTTTTGTTTGCATTTCCAATTCTATCCAACGCGATAGAAAACTGGTTCGTTGAATTGAAATAGTGTTGAAGTAAATCTTCATTGTTGGTTTGAGCTATAAATCGTTTAATTGTTAAGGAAATTTTGATTTGATATCCACTGGTGCCAAGACTAATCATTTTTTCAATATTTGATTGTAATGTTAGAGATGAATGTAAAAACAAAAATATGAACAAACCATTAGTTCTTAAATTTAGAATACACGATTACAATTATTTTACTTCAACGCTGAGTTATTCAAAAATTGTTTTGCATTTATTTCTAAGTATTTAATATATATTATTCTATTCTTTACACATTTTTGTACGTGTATACAGCAGACAACGAAGCAGCAGCAACGTTCTATGGTTCACAATGGTTTTCCTACGATATGAAGGACAAAACTATATCAAGCTTCAGAGATTCAATAACGTTATCATTCAAGACAAAGCAAAGTAATGGACTGATACTCCATACAGGTACCACCATTTCACATGATTCATTTCTACAACTAGTAAAGTACTTTGAAGTAAGTAAGTAAGTAAGTAGTTCCCAACAAGTATGTAACATCTGGTGTATGTAAAATTCAACAGTGGGATTCTTAAATACGAGCTATTACAGTTTAAACGTTAATGGTATGGTAAGGGGGAAATGTAAGGCGCGCAAAACGATAAAAATATATACAGTAGAACCTCGTACTACCGTTGTCGAGCAATTCGCTTTACGAGCTGCTATTCGTGAGTATTTTTGTAAGCCGCGCGAAATGATGAGAGAAAAATATATAAGCCGCCCTCGATTATAAGCCGCGCGGAATGATAAAAAATATAAGCCGCGGCTTATAATCGAATAAATATGGTATCGATAATCCATGCCACATCCAGAAAACGTTTAACAAATATTTTCTATCAATAAATCCTCGAAACAACTACTAGAATTACACGGCAATTATCTAAGAACATCCCTCGTTGATTTATCATCGATAGTAGATTTTAAGAGGTACTTCCTATAAAAGAAGGTTTTTCTCTTAAACATACCCAGTCCAGCATTTACCTTAAGACAACAGCGGAATATTTAATGGAATTATTTATGATGATCTGATGAATTACATGCTGGACTCTGGAATTCAACATTCATTTATCTTTTAAAAGAAAAAAACTTAAAAATACAGAATTTCTTTGCAAGGGTCACCTAATGAGAGACCGCTGAGCACGAACCGAATCTGCATCTCGGTGGAAATTGATGTTACATGCAATTTTATGACCTTTGACACGAACGTAAATTAGCGCCTTACCACTTATACCGCGTTAATGCGTCAACATGACATATGGAAGAAGTCATAGACCGACAGATAACCGATAATAATATTTGTAGAGTGTCTGAAATGTCACTTATTCCAAAAATTTAGTGTTTATTTCAAATTATTGCTGATAATATCAAAAACATCGTTTGACGGGACGGCTTTGAACATACTGTCGAATATGCATTGATCCAATTATTCCATTACCTCACATGCACTTTGTAAGTGCATTTGCATTCGAATATATAGATAAAGGTCTCTATCAAAAACTTTATTATATGTAAGATTCTCTAAACCTTGCTTGTGAACCTAGGGCAACTCATTAGTTTTCCGCAGTATCGTTATCTGTATCCACATACACCTTTTCACCTGTTATCGCTCTGAAATTTCTTTCGCATAGTTGACAGCTCATACAGTACAAAGTCAATGTGCTCATGCTTTTTCGTAGAAATTTCGATAAATTACAATCAGTAGCATACGATAAAGTACACAACGCTTTACACTTGAGAGATAATCTTGCGAAATACATTCAAATTCAGTAGCTGAAAGATTATGCATCAATTATGCAACGAGACGAGCAGATAATAGTTTTTTATCTTTTGTTTTGCACATTTGGTCGTAGCTGCAATTCGCATCAAATCAATATTTATTAGCCTGTCGCAATACAGAAACAATACTTTCTATAAAAACGAGCTACTCATACACGGATAATCGATTATAGCTAGGAATCGCTGCAATATGGGTTTTAGAATACTTGGGATTCGTATCTCAGATTACTCTAAAAAAGTTGGATTGGGTCGGAATACTCACAGGCAGTGTTGTAACCTCGTCACCGAATTCGAGTCACTTACACTGACTTGGTTCAAGTCGAGTTGAAACCAAGATATTTCGAGTTGGGTCATATCGTGAATTAATGGGAAAAGGGGATAGTGACATTAACATATGAACATTGACAATCTATAATATTATTGTGCCTAGAGGACTGTTACGCTATCTGTCAATTTTCCACATACTGTACCTCCGTTCTTCTCTAACCTAATAATTAAAATATGGAAGGGGAACAAACATTGATAGGGTGATGATGAGAAGATGAAGGCAAAGGATTAAAAGAAAAAGTAGTGGCGTGAGATAATGGAGTTGGAGATCTGTTTTTATATGAATAAAATAGTGTAACTGCACTAATTATATAAAAAAAACCAACGAATCAAATAAGTTGGAAACTTAATTCGGAAATTCCTGGAAGCGCAGCTTATTGAAAACATTGCGAAGAAGGCGATTGGATGACCTTTAACTACGTAATCACGTGTCAGCATAACGAGATATTGCACTAGGGCCTAGGCACTTCACGTCTAAAGTCAATCCACTTGGAAACAAATGCAAAGAGGAAATAAATATTCTACACGATAGAAAAAACGCTTTGCGGAATCTATTTATACTGAAAAAACACGTTCAACTTACGTCAGAGGTTGTACGTGACGTAACAGTTACGATGTCTAATAATGTAATGGATTTAAAATACACGCCGCGGCCATGGGCATCCGCAGGAACCTCGTATAGGGAGTTGGTTCCAAAGAAAAATACTCCCACTATTATATATCGCTTGAAATTGAAAGGGGGATAGAGTCAAATAAATATCTAGACGTCCCTTATTCCAAAGGTGATTTTTTTTAATTTCCTGGCAATCAGGGTATTAACTATAAGGTTACAACTTTTAGTTATAGAAGACTGTTACCGTACAGTACACTAACCCAATTAAAACTCCGTTACCCCTTACTTGTTTTGAACTAGTTTGTTGTGCACGTGAACTTCGATAAATAAAACATCGCAGGATTTTAACACATTCATAAATCGTCTTACTATATACCAAAGTACCTTTTTTATCGAGTCTGGTAAAAGATTAACAGACAGTATTTCAATATTGCAATCGACCAACCTTATCGTTCATCAATAAATTCTCTAATACCAAAGCAAAGATTATCGCTGAATAATATTGTGTTTAGATGCTTTCTTTAATACGGCGATGGAAGTTTCATGTTCTAAATAATGCTGTACTGAATTTGCAAGGGCATTTGAGACTGTGGTGACGTCATTTAAGTTAGGAAGATACACATTCAAAAATACATCTTAGATAGTAGAAATGTCACCAACCGTAGATTTATCATAATTTAAATACTGTAGTACCACGTCCTTTCTTAAAAAAACAGCAATACTATTCAAACTACTATTCACGCTCGCCCTTATGCTCTTATGGGTTTTTGTCGTTTGATTTGATAAAAACTTGTGACTTTTTCTAACTGACGTCACTGGATAGGAATTTTTTTAATCAACTCTCTGTCACACAAATCATGCGTCAATGACATTTCTCCGTGTATAAATATTTTTCAAAGTGAATTATATATCTACATTATCCAATATTTATTTACATGAATCCTATACGCAGAAATTTAATTTGCAATTTCATAGTACTCTAATATTACTCTGCATTTCTCGTGTAACTTCAACGCTTCCATAATATTAATGCATACATGCTGATACACATCAGTTTTTAGGTTTATATTAATAAAGATTTGATTCCTAGTAAACTGATGAAACATACTTTACTTATTTGTGAAATTACGTCCACGAGATGGCGCATGAGTAATGTTGTTTGTTTCAAACGTGATTGATTCCCACACAAACAAATAAACTTTAGTGCTTTTACAGATAATATAAAATGTATACATCCGTTTTCTAGCATGTAATAAATATGATCTACAACATTTGTTTCATCAGGTAAATCAGCTGACTATGTGAACTTAGTGATGAAAAACGGTGCGATCATACTGGTCGTTAATCTCGGCTCTGGCGAGTACGAAGTTATTTTGAAGCCGATCGACGGAAAATTCAACGACAATAAATGGCACTCCATTAGAGTTATACGCGAATTGGAGAGGGTAAGTGCTTTTTTCTACTATAGCACTTTCAAGTCGGTTTTCGAAAGTAAAATGTTGAATCGTATCCGAGGACAAGAAAAAGAACTTTATTCCTCTCAGGGGATTAGGGTAAATGGATTTCGTGAATCCTCGCCCGTGGACTTTTAACCTATCCCGAGTGAATAACTACTAATGGTCAAGAACTGGATTCAGCACTAAGAAAGCACCTTAACAATTTGGGATTGAAATATGAAGATATAGTATTTTTAGATTGTAAAATGATCCAGTGGTCAATTACACCTATATGGCGTGACGTGTATGTATTATAAGTAGCTTTTCGTATGCTGTCTAAAGACAAAAATTATATGGGTAAACAGTTTACTAATCTAAGCAGATTTTACTAACAGCCTTGTGGATTTTCCGTGGTAAAGCGCTAGAGAAATACTACCTCAGTTTTAACCAAGACGATTACATTGTTTATCTAACTCAAACCATATCCCCCTGTTCTATTTACGAAATTATATGCTAGAATCATTTCATAGAGCCACGTAGATATCTGATCTGTGCGACAGACCTTTTGCGCCTCTTTCAAATATGTCCCATATTGTATTATTTACTATAGATCACTATCGCTCACATTGGAAATCTTATCTGTGCCTTTTTCATATGCCATTTCTACAGTTATACTCATGTACCAGTTCACCCTCCAACTGCAAAATCGTAACACATAAACATTTTCACAGAGATAATTGTGAAAACGAAACCTTAATCTCAATGACTGGATGAATAATTTAATATACATACAGAATCTCCTCACTTAGCAATCACCTCGTTTAACGACCGATCACGCTTACGACCCTTATCGCGACTGCCTCACTGCGACCGTTCATCACACTGTTTCCATTCGACCTTCACAAAATTCTTTATTCGGAATAATTATGTAATCTGAAACTGATATTTGGTAACCTTCCAGACTCTATCACCCGTCGGGTGGCATTAAAACAATATTAAAATGATATTTATCACCAGGTCGTTAATACGGAACTTTGTCGTTAAGTGAGGAGTGGTTGTAATGACAAATACATACAAAATAGTAAAACAAATTAAAAAAATATCTTTAAAGCCTTAACTTACGGTTAATCGTCCCTTCCAACATCATAATCGAGTGGACCACTTTTAAATTCCGTCCTTTTCTAATTCTCACGACCACATTACTGGAAATACGAGTATCTGCAAAAGATAGAAGAGTGGTGTATATCGAGTTTCATATTTAAATATTTATCAAGTAATCAGTTAATCAATCCCAAATTATGAATAGTGTGTTAATAGTTGGGAGTTCAAAATTTTTCTGAGAATATAATTTTCCCTTGTCGAAGAGAAACGGTACTGGGGCACAGCATAGTATATTGTAGTTAGACGCCTATATGGTCACATCAACGGGGGTCTAGTGCCGTTGCCAACAGTGGACTGGGTCCTTGAACCGAGATGGCCATCATCCACCTACTCGGTCTGCCCATTAATCCGCAACATTCTGTGGCGCTAACGAGTAGGCTATTGCTTCCACTGCTAAATAATGGATGGAATCAGAAGTTTTCAGTGACATTTTTTTCAGCAGTTTTTCTTATCTAGCCAAACCAGACAATTTTTTTCATCTGGCGGTCCAAAGCCCTCTGGGTATTGGTCTTTAGATGTATCATCATGTGCTAATGATTTCTTTATCGTTCACTCTAACGGAAGGTTCGAAGAAATTACGCCGGTGGTTCGGTAATCTCAACAAATACTTCATCCAATGTGGTCATAAAGTCTTCGTTGTTAAGCATAATTCCATCAGTATCTGTCTTGGTATCACTTACATTCACTCATACGTCATTACCTACGTCACGAATGTTGTAGTGTCGCTTGCACTTTATTGAAGTACTGTGTAGCGCTTGAACTAACTCGCGTATGGAATACCATTATCGAGTGTGGGTCATGCGAACTTGAGCTTATGTATACTCCGGGTGCAATGATTTGACATTTTACAGTGTTTTAGGAATAATTTGTTACATCTATTTGGACGGATCGATCGAAGTTAGTTCTTGTATTGTAAAAGATTGCCTGCAATAACACGAGGTTGAGATACATTTACCTTGGTAGAAAAGGGCCCCACATTAAAGTCGTATTGATAGATAATATATAAAACCTTGAAAGTAGCCTAATTCCGAGTATAAATTTGAAACATAAACATGTTTTATGCATGTGATACCTATTACCTTCATCAGTGGATTTAGTACTATTGTAAATACTGTATCTAACTTCTAATTCTCCATAAATTAATAGAAATAAACTAAGGAGGTTTTAACGGTATCAAGGCATCAAGGAGCTCTGTCAAATAATGGCAAGTTCAAAATTTGACTATTTTTTTAATCCACCTGAATTTTAAAGTCATGACTTTAGACTTCGAATAAGTAATTTTTTTATGGGAAAATCAACAAGTTCTTCAGATAATTCTATTTCTAGTTTTCATACGTCAGAATAAGTCTAATGACGTTTTCAAAATGATAAAGCAAATGGATGTCACATATGGTGTTATTTCGCAATTCAATTAACGTGTGTAAAATTACTGAAAGGCGATATACAAACGTGACACGAAAACGTCAACTAGGTACATAATTGAAATAATAACAAGAACAAATATGAGGTACAGACTTTATAATTTCCGCTTGCACTTGAAATTTATTGTGTCGAACGCACTTTGCCATTCAGGCTTACTGAAACATGAAGGCTTTGAAATAATATTGAATGTAACGGGAAAATGTGAACGGAAATAACGCGAACTGAAACATGTTCGCGGTTCTTACGCTTGAGATGACGACGAAACAAAACCGGGTAGGCGGTAATGGGGATATTTCCGATTTATGATTGAATTTATGTGCAAATGTCCATGGAGTAGATTTAAGCACAATGGGTCAGTTATCAATTCCAGGCATCATGAGGATGTTTACTTGGATGTAAACTCCGGTCCCACCTACTAAGCTGTGGGAGCAAAAGCTTCATTCCTGGTAGCCAATAAGCTAATTTAACTGAACCTAACATGACATTTCCACATCTAGAATCCTATTCAATGGGCTTTCAGTTTGCAATATTTCATTCTATTTAACCATCTGTAAGTAATTAGACCATCACTCTACTGAAATATCATATTACATTAAAATCAAGTTTTTCATTTCAATAAGCATATAATATATACTGAATGTAACCTCTCTTGGTTAAATATGAATTAGTTCAATTACAGCCACTCAAAACAAGCTTAACAGGTGTTTGGGATTAGTTTATTTTTCATTCATGGGATGGTTCCTATGTAACGGTTTTGTTTCACGTCATCCCTCGCCACTCGCTTTTTGTTATCTTCTCGGCCTTGCGCTTTGTTGTCGATGTAAAATTACCGGAGCATGCGTATAACTTCGCACTTCGCATTGTCTTATGCTCTAAGGACACCTCTAAGCCCCAAATTGAGTAGAATTCAGATTACTGAATATTATCGCCATCTAGGGGTAATTATACAGGCTTCGTTTTGATCGGACTAGGGCGCTAAGGAGGCTAAATACGTTTAATATTGGCAGACGAAAATGATTTAGCAATACAGCGCCATCATTAAATATTCTGTTTGTACGCGGTTCTGAGCCTTCATGTTTCGGTAAACTCGGCAAATGTAATGTGAACGAAATTAATTTCTTGAGGAAATATTGAATACACCGTAATAATAATTTCTAGAAGAAATTGATGAAATGAATTAAATTAATTGTTTCCAGGGGTCTGCGATTTGGTACTTGGTGTTTCACATGTTTGTATTAATGAAATGTAATGAATAATATCAGTATATACCAAGGAAGAAAAGGGTGGCTGACGTTTCTCTCGGCAGCTAGCGGAAGAGGGAGATGCCATTCAAAATAGTTTTATATCTACCAGGGCACTTCTATGTAAAATAAACAAGAAATATTATTCTGGATAAAGTATGCTAACGTACTCGAAGGGTGGCTGAGTTGATGACACCGCCAAGTGTTGGCTATTGATTAAATTACATCTAAGTGACGAAATTGACTATTCGGATTTTTTTGGAGCTAGTAGTATCAAATCCCAGTTAAACTTTAACGGAATTAATAAATTTACACTGTATATACACTCCACTACTCCACTCATATTATTCCATATCATATCGTTAATCACAATTAGCTTTTCTCGGCACAAAAAGCATTCTCGTTAGTGCTTTAGAAAATTGTGTTCTCAGTCAAGTAAAGCTGTCAACTGTTCGTTAGAAACGTTCCTTAGATTATAGGGTTGTGTTTGCAAAATATTAATTCCCTTCTAACAATATTCTCGCCCATCCGCAGTTCAATTCAGTGAGATAAAAAAATTTGCTACAACGAGCCATCTATATCAAGCAAGGTACTTTCTACCATACATTATGAATGACTGTAATTTTTGTAAAGTGTTGGAGGCTATTTTATTCCCAACGCTTTGACAATTTGACCTCGGTGGCCCTATCGATTTCAACTTTACAACTTGTTTGTGGTACAGCGTCAATTGTAGCGATTACGTGAAGGAAAATATTTTATTGTCGGAACACAGGAAGCAGACGTTCCTTGCGGTTAGCTGCATACTGCAAAATGTAGGCAGATTTGCCGCCAGTTTCAGTGTGAAACTTTGCGGAACTGCGAATTGATTTGTGGAAGTTACGGCATGGAAAATACCGCTGTACTCGTCCAGTTTAATCGCTACATTATGCATGCTTACTTACTGAATTATCATCCGAGTTCAATCAAATTTTATAACGAAATGCTTATTGTATGTATATATTTTAATTTAACACTGCACATTTTGCCTTTAGTGATAGAAGGTTTGTTTTTGAGAAATTTAAATTTTCAATAATTTCATTCTTTCTCTCCAATGATCAAGATTCTCGTCTTGCCTTTTTGTTTGAAGGAATTTTTGATTGAATATTGGGTTAACCTCTTAACTATTCCTATATTCCCAGTCTTGCTCCCTTTAGAATTCCCCCCTAAGGGCATGTTTATATTTATATTTAAATCAACAAAGCCTAGCCCATAAAATGCCTATAGAGCATGTGCAGTATTTAAAACAGTGGGATCTACATACCGTTGTATTATTTTGATCATGTTTATCACCTCCTGATGTCTGATAATTACTGTTTTCATCCTCAGGTGAATCTGACCGTTGACAACGCACACACCACTTCCCGTTTCACCCAGAACGACTTCACTCAGCTGACACTGGACGATGTTTTCTACGTCGGTGGAAGTCCGTCCACTATTGACCTTCCGGGATCTAAAGTTACAAACAATTTCATTGGATGCTTAAAGGAAGTAAGTTGACTGATTATACTGTGAAAAATATTATTGTTTTGTGAAATGCGCACGATAACATAATTTTCTGCGTTAATAATTTATATTTCGATGGGAAAAACAAGTGTACGTAATAATTAGTTTCTTGTTTACTGTTTGTAAGCCGTCTTAGATCTCTTGTAAATGAAGCCTTAAATTAAAGGAGTTCTCATCTTATATAATAATACTAGGATTTTGAATGTAGAGGGTCGGTTTTCCTATAGCAGGCCTAACGCCTAAGAAGTTTTAGGTAATTTGGGCCGGAATGAGGCCACCAAAAGCAGAAAAATCAGACACTGTGAAATAGAAATTCAATACAGTATAAGTATATGTTCAAATGTTGATTGTGTTACAAGGAGATGGTTGAGTACTTTACCAATCATATTCTATGCAGCCGATGCCCTGCACCGGCACTGCTGTCTATTGGAAATAATTTTTATTTTGTTAGTTCGTTAGTTGGCGTAATTGTAACGAGGTAAAAGGAGGAGCATTGAAAGATCAATCTATCTTGTTGTCGATCAAGCTATGTAAAAAGGTACTGGCAACCCTTGAGAGCATCTTGAAATAATTCCATTTAGTCGGTTACAGCGGATAATACCATTTAGTAGGCTCCCGAAAACCATCTTGGAATTTATAGCAACAAACAGTTTGAACAGATTTACATCTGTACCAACAATTACGTTGACTATATGATTATACATCGTATAACGATATAGTTCAGTAACCATCAGTGTCGTTAGCAAACGAATTTTAAATCCAATTAATCGTATCTAAGTATTTGGAGATGACGACATTATAGTACGTTAGGTTCGAGTCAAATTTCTGACATTATTGGATGAAACGGGGCATTTGCTGGGGTTAACTTCTCCCAATTCCACTAAGGCGATTGGTAAAATGTAGAGCTCAGGGAAAGTCTGATTATTAAAGATAGTGAAGATTTCTCAGGAAAAAGTTTCACGAAAATCCTTCCAACTATCTTAGCTTTTTTTTATTTTTTGAAGAAGCTCTTCAATTTAACTTTTTAGTCGTGGTCATTGGTATGAGGATGTGTATGTTATGTCCCAAGGGCATGTGTCATTTACTTATAGAACCAGTTTAATCCATGGCAAAACAACAAGACAAGGTTCATAGAGTCACTGGTTAATACTTTAACTGGGTCATATAATAAACAGTAAACATACCATTAGTGGATTGGACTTACTAATGAGGGATGTCTTAAATGCATATGCATCAGTACAGTAATGAGTGTATCATGGTGTATTTTCATATAAGAGCCGATTGACAATTGATTTTTTTCCCATAAACCATGCGGCTAAATTGGTCCATTTTTACCGCACTGGAATCGATTTCCTCGTGAAAACTATCTTTTGCTGCAATTAACTATTATGACTGATCCGAGCTTCATTAACGTTGATTATAAAACTTTCAGGAAGCATAGTGATCGATTTTAACTACATGAAATATTAATGAAGTATTCATTCCGCTTTTTTTCGAACCGTTTTAATTATCCAGTCTAGTTCAATCGTTGC
>QXVX01005180.1:0-17918 GCA_013436065.1 Halocynthia aurantium | reverse complement strand
CCAGCTCCATTTCAGTAATTGAGATGAGGATGCAGTGTTATCGTACGCATCTTTGACGTCAGTGCGATCAGGACGCTTGAGTGTGGAATCTCCGGAACCACATAGATAGAGCAATCGAGAGCGGTGGTGAGCTCCCGGGTCCCACAGATAGTCACCTGGGTCCCACAGCAAGTGAATTTGCCTGAAATTTTGGTGGGCCTTTTTCACAGGATCAAGTTAGGCCTGGAGAAAAATATTTTAGTACCAACACCAAATTTGTTTGAAATCAGACCAGTTGTCTTGCAGGAAAAGATGAGCTGGCACACACAAGCTCTCTCAAATAAATATATATAAGAATGAAAATAATAGATTGTACATCCATAGCTAGATGAGAAGAGGAGAAGTTAAAAAATATAATAATTATTAACCATTTTTATACCGTATCTAACCCTCTGTTTTGACTTATTTCTCTCAGTAACAGTTATTGGCTGTGGCAATTGGTATAATGAATGCTGTTACCACTCAACCTCAGAAAACATGTTACGTAAACGGCATAGACGCGATCCCACCCAAACAAGATGTGCCCTCTCTGATGCATCGTATCGAAAACCTCGGCGAAGAAGTTTTAGACGTAACGTTAACGGAAGAAGACATACTGAAAACGACGTCCGATATTAAGGTTCCTGGCGATATGACTCCCGTGAATGAAATCTATACTTTCGGAGAGTCAAAAAAAGACTGCTGTTTGGAAAAGAACTGCATTACGCTGGAGAGAGCTGGCCAAGTTGAATGTGACTTTGAAGTAACGCCCAGGATAGATATTACTGAAGAGATTGTGAAAAAAGGGGGGCAGGAGGATCCCGAAGAGCGTTGTAGCATCACTGTGGAATCGGAAGTCATCTCTAATAGCAATGGTGAAGTTTCTTCCGTCGTCATCAAGGAACACCAAGTGACGATAGTAGAGAAACCACCGTACGTAACAACGAGCGCTCCTGGGCGAGCGTTGAGGAAACTGGACCCGAGAAAACTTAATTTGACCCTTGAACTATTTTCCTCTAAAACTAAAAAGAAAGATAAACACAAAACCAGTGGCGGGTCTTCCTCTAATTCGTTAACGAACTCCGATTCCCCGTCTAATCAATCCACCATCACCGAAACGAACATTATCCCTACGGCCGTGATCGCGACAGAGAGCACACAGAACAGTATTAAGTCGCCGAAAGGCGGTAACACAAAGAAAAGTAGTAGGTCCGACAGCAAAAAAGAGGAAAACGAAATGAAAGTCGTGAATCCCCCGTCGTCACCCAAGCAGTCTTGGCTCTTGCGTCTTTTCGAATCTCAGGTAACTATGGAAACGATATTACATTGCTTTGTGTCCCCATTGAATTTTATTGCACTGTTGTGAATTCCCAGAGGGATTTATGGATATAAGTGAGTGTGCTTTAATTGCTAGTGTGATGATTGTGGAATGTTAATCCCTGGGAGATGCCATCACAAAATTACCAGCTGAATGACAGCAGTGCATCATAGCATTTGATCGTATCGTATTCACTCATATGTGCATAAGTCAGAAATTCTGTACATATGAATTTACTACACTTAAGAAAATTCTGTGATCAAATCTCGTTATTACTGGGTTACCGGGAGGAAGGTGATGAATAAAAATTATTATTATAGTGTAGTTTGATGATAAATAGACAAATTATCACCTTGTTCACCGCCGCTTACAGTACAGGTGTTGCGTACCAATAAATTTTGGTAATTATTTTAGGTATTTATTCATTTCTTTATGAAAAATAGTCTTTTTTGGTCACATACAGTATCGAAACACATTTCTGGGCTTAGGTTTAGGCCCATGAGCTATAGTTTCTGTACTATTGGATGCTTTCGAACTTTGTCAGATTTAGGTCACACTTAATTTATTACCGTAATGAGTACGGTAACTTGATCTGGCAGCTGCACATAGAGTCCTAACTAACTTCCCGCTACCGCCGACAAGCAGCTCGGCTAATTGCGGCAGGAAAAGGGTTGCATCCATGCTTGCTCAGCATGACTCACTTATACCATCCTACTACGTAGCCCACTCACTTCCATCGTTGCCTTTTTTGTAAATAAGTCACATGCCATTAGGTATTATTCGCAGATTTCTAATATTTTTTAGGAGTTGCTTTGAATGAAATATTTAGTTTCCTATGGAAGTGCGAACTCAGCTCACTGATATGAAAATATTTGCATGTATGCTTGCTTTTGAACACATCCACACTTTCACTCCCTATATATTTCAACTTTAGGCAATAATGGCAGCGATAGCAAAATATGCATATATATCTATTACAGTGATAACTCGCATCATGTTGTCTAAGTCAAATTCGACTTCACGCAACTTTCCACAGTGAATTTTATTCTGCGAAAGTTATTTTCTCTGACCTTATGTCATTATTAATTATGCCTAACCAATCAGGACTAAAATATCTAAAAATATTCAGCAATAACTTAACGATAGTCCTACTCTTCCGTGTTTTGTCGTCATACATATACGGCCTCGCGTCAAAAATCTACTACATGATGGTTTCTTGAACCAAATTGATGACACACGGCATTACTGTATATATATCAATGTCCCTAGAATTTCATGGCACAGTTTTCATGGACAACCTCTTGCATTCCATACATCAATTTTATCATGCAAGAATTTGTAGGTGCCGTTCAACTTCTGTTCCCTCATTCGATTCTTAGAAAAATTTGTTGATGTGGATAGTTTTAATATCTTATATGATTGACACCTATTTTTCACTTCAGCTATTCCAATTCCCACTATAGATTTTTTCCTACCGAGGGGGATTAGGTTGATAGCTTCTGCATGAGCAGGCTTACTTTGTTATTAATTTCTTTTGACACATGCTCTATGAGTTGGCTGCCGCCGACATATGATCAGAATGCCAAGGGTAGATAAATAGGACTGCTATATTTTGCTGAAAAACTTTTTACCTTCTGTAAGAGTCTTAAAATGAATTTTTGCATTACAGGTATTTGATATGTCGATCGCACTTCAGTATTTATTTAAGTCGAAAGAGCCAGGCGTAATGGCATACCTAGGAAACAAACTCTTTACCTTCCCGACCGAAGAAGTCGACCATTACCTGCCTGAACTCTTAGTCATGTACATACACATGGACCACGACATGCGAGAGGCCATTCACCCTTACATCGTCTCGAGGTATGCGTTGCTATCATATTTCTAGAGGCACTAATGAGAAAGTGCCTTTGCTAAATTCCTAAATTTGTAAAAAGTATTATTGGTCATTCACTAATAAGCAGTCACATCTGTGGGTTGATGTTTGTTAGTTCACATTCACTTATTAATATTGCTGGAGTACGGTTTGTAAACTTTAAGGAACCGTGTTTTCAAATCTCATAGATGTTATTGATATTTAATGTGCCTGATCATTTTCACCGGTTGCTAGCATATTAATGATCGGTTCTGTTTAGTTAGCGCAATATGATGAGCTAAGAGCATAAACACTCTTTTGGCTTTTTCATATGTCTATGAATAAAATTAGTTGGCAGTCGGTTGTTCAGTAGAGTAATCGGAAACTAACCTTTCCAATTTCCTTAGCTACCTCATAATACTGAACAGTGTTTTCTCCATTACACACAAATTTTAATAAAGTTCCTAGTGGGCCTCATTTGTCAATAATCTAAAGCTACTAAATAAAAAAAGGTATTTTCACACGAATTATAATCTATTATTCATACAACTGAATTATATGGTACATAGAAAAGTAACAGATTTAGTTGAATTAAATGTTATGTTCTTGTTAGCTGTAGTAATAGCTACTGTGGTATGTTTCACATGTAATACTGGGCCTTCAATTATTACTGAAGAGAGGATTTGGGCCATCGTAATAAAAGTTTGCCGACCACTGCATTATGGTATCCAATCTCTCAACAATGCTCAGCATTAAGCATCAACGTTGACTCCCAATTCATGCAATAGCAGCAAATATTGTGAGAAGGATGTAATAACCTGAGAAGTAGAATGGCTGCAATAATACAAAATTGCTGACAATCAGCTGCTGATGCCATCTCATTAGTAAAACAAAAAAAATTGTGCAGAGGCGTAATAGTTTAAACAGGCATTTTACAACAGATCGCAGCATTACCTTCCTAATACATACTTCGACACTTACACCATAAGGCTATATTTTTACGTCGATATCAAGATAGCCAAATTATCCGGACCCCAAGTTGTTAAAATGAATATATGCTTTGAACATGAACATTATTGAAACTCAGTAAACTCTGCTTTTCATATTTAACGACTGAAGATTAGGTTGCATTTTCATACAGCTTCCTCATCAGTATTTTAAATTGAGTTTGTTCTTACGACACACTACTGCAATTTCAAATACATTGTAGTTGTCTTCATGACTGACCTTTTGAGATTTGTTACACTCGTGCAAAGCAAATTGACTCGCTCAGCATCGAGAATATCATTCACCGCAATCCCTTGTCCTGTGTGTCCTGATTTGTGTTTTATTTCAGGAAGTAAAAGCAATCTAGAATTGTTTTTTGAGTCTATAATTTTGAAACTCATGTATCACTACGTTTATATGAATCTTACTAAAGCAGACTACAGATTTTTATCTACATATTTATTGTAGATGTTTTGATTTAAAATGTTGATACCAACTACATGATTGAAGTTTCAAATTAAGTCCTCTTATAAGTTGCTACCAGGATTTGATTTTATTGAAGGTAGGTATAAAATTTTAAACAGTGGTGCCTCTGTCCATTCCAGGAGGCCGTACGAACTCTGAATTATTCGTCTTATTCAATTACAACTAAGAACAATAATGGAGTATTATTACAGTAAAATCCTGGTGTAGAAAAAAGATAAAACCTTGATGCCAAGCGCATGTTTGCTTTGCAGTTGCACCCTGTGGAACAACTACAGTAGCCTAGTGAAAACAAAAGTCACAATTGCTATAAGCAATACGTACTTCTGAATATTTATCAGGAAAAGAGATCAAATTTGATAGTTTGTTATTGTTATTGGTACTTCGAAAGAAATATTTAAACCTTCGCTGCAGCTGAGGTGAACGTGGCACATACATTCCATCAAGAGAATATTTGATTTGTTGGCTTAGCAAACACTCGACTCTTTAATTCAACAAGCTTTTCTTCCATGATCTTTTCAGGTGCCGCGAAAGTATCGATTTTTCTCTGAACTGTGCATGGCTTCTCGGAAGCTATGCCGCCTCGGCCCCGTCTTCCTGCAAGCGCATGACACGAGCGCAAAAACTTCGTTCGATGATATTGTCCGGGGAGCTCGTGGCATCAGACAGCAGGAAAAAGTACAATCATTACCACGGAGAATACACAGACTACAGCCTGAAGCCATCTCCTTCTTATTCATCGATCGCTGGCGATTCTTATCTCCACAGGCATAAGAAGAAGGGACACAAACGATCCAAATCAGATGTTCCATCAGGTAATTCTTTGAAAAAAAAATTGTTTCTCAAAACCAAGGCCGATTGATGACATTATTTCTGATATCCAAAATATAACAGGACTAAGAGGTTTGTAATGCTTGGGTTGTAGCTGAAAAATAACTTGTAGGTAAATTGCACTGTAGAGTGTCATTGGGCTAAAAAACATTAGTACCAGTAGAGCAACTCGACTTCGTCCATGTATGATTTTAATGGGAGAGCTTTTATAGGCATATATTCTAATTGATTGCCAAAGTAGAATTAGATTACCTCCGGTCCCCAAGGGAGCTCTGGCTTTCGTTATTCATGTATTATTCTCGGATGTAACTTGACATCCGTGTCTAATTCGGGAATGATCTGTTGAGAAATGGTGAGATTGTCTCAAGACAAACAGAAGAATCTAATCGATAAATGTATGGGTTGAATATTAATTAGAATCAAGACTACCAAGTAGGTATTATAATATGCAATAATTTTTACCGTCTTGAAAGTCAAAACCTATTAATCTTTGACTGTGAGAGTGAGCCATTTGCGTCGTGACGTATTAGAAATTTAACAGTGTCGAGTACATGAAGGTCACAATTGATTTTATAACAGGAGAAGAATTATTTGTCTGAAGAGCAATTGAAATTGTATGGATAATTCTTCATTGTCCTTATTCCATGCTGTGTTCTGATATCACAAGCTTCAGTAATTTAGCCTTTGATATTGAAGGTTCCTTCGTCACACAGCCCTATTTCCAGCAAAGCATGCTACTTTTATCATTTTGTTGAACAAAAACTAAGATTACATGTATGTCTATCATGAAGGTACAGACAATCCACATACATCTGTAATTTATACTATAGCAATATCATCATCAAAGTTATCTAGTGTTTTATGAATAAAACTTGACTTAGGGTCCCATACACCCTCATCGTTGTAGGGAATAGTCGTTTTCAAAAGTCCAAGACAGTTTTATTCTGTGAAATATCTGTAATGACAAGAAAGACGGGAGGTGGAAACTGTACAGATTGAGTTCTTTTTTCTACATATTATAATAAAATACATATATTAAAATATATACTAAAAACACTATGCAGTTCAGCGCTGTTCATACTGTTGTAGATATGTTATTGTTATTCAAACATGCAAAATTAATTATCCTGTGTGCTACAAGATTATAAACCACCAAAAAATATGTATAGGAATATTCTATTTTTTAAATCTTCAGATATACCCATCCCTACTGGACAGACATATATATCGTACCTCTATAGCGAAAACTAGTTGTTTCATATTTCAATATAGTGTACTTTTCATTGATCAGGTGGCGCTGATGCAAACCTATATGCATATATGGGTAATTACCGTAAGTTTGTAGAGGCTAAAGAAGAATTCAAATTTTCTTATATTCGGATACTTGTACAGCACTTGTCATCACCATAGAAAGCGAAATTGAATGGATTGATAAGCAGTGTTCTAGATACACACGATATTCCATCAGGCGTGATTTCCCGACCGAAGCTTCATGCTTTTCATGACATTATTTCGTGATGTCATTTTTCACGCATTTTATTGCATTGATCGATCGTACCTTGCTTACGCACACTCAGCCCATGACAAAAATACCTAGGAAGTGGTACCGTTTTGTCACATTGTTGTGTGGTAACTGTAATATTTGTGAACCAGGGAACACTGGATGATTATTTAATTGTCCTGCCCACTTCCGGTTTGAACTCTGTTCTGGATGTGATTTGATGTTCAAGAAAAAAATCTACAGTACTTTGTTGAAGTCTAGTATACCTATCCCATAAGTAATACACCATTTCTCACTTTCAAAGTGAAAATATGCTTCTAGAAACTTCATGACTAGCTAGTGGCAACAGTTATACTGACAATGCAAACTTCCGGTNCGTTTCGTTCGTAGCGTTTATTGTTTCGTTAATACAGCAATACTGTACCTCATGTGGCATAGTAGCGAGGGTAAGGGGTGGCATAGTGAATATATTTTCTATTGAATTTAGTTGGAGACGATCAAAAGTGGTATAGTAGCGAGGGTGGCATAGTAGCGAGGTGGCATAGTATCGAAGTTTGACTGTATTAAAATATATACTAAAAACACTATGCAGTTCAGCGCTGTTCATACTGTTGTGGATATGTTATTGTTATTCAAACATGCAAAATTAATTATCATGTGTGCTACAAGATTATAAACCACCAAAAAATGCGTATAGGAATATTCTATTTTTTAAATCTTCTGATATAGCAATCCCTACTGGACAGACATATATATCGTACCTCTATAGCGAAAACTAGTTGTTTCATATTTCAATATAGTGTACTTTTCATTGATCAGGTGGCGCTGATGCAAACCTATATGCATATATGGGTAATTACCTTAAGTTTGTAGAGGCAAAAGTAGAATTCAAATTTTCTTATATTCGGATACTTGTACAGCACTTGTCATCACCATAGAAAGCGAAATTGAATGGATTGATAAGCAGTGTTCTAGATACACACGATATTCCATCAGGCGTGATTTCCCGACCGAAGCTTCATGCTTTTCATGACATTATTTCGTGATGTCATTTTTCACGCATTTTATTGCATTGATCGATCGTACCTTGCTTACGCACACTCAGCCCATGACAAAAATACCTAGGAAGTGGTACCGTTTTGTCACATTGTTGTGTGGTAACTGTAATATTTGTGAACCAGGGAACACTGGATGATTATTTAATTGTCCTGCCCACTTCCGGTTTGAACTCTGTTCTGGATGTGATTTGATGTTCAAGAAAAAAATCTACAGTACTTTGTTGAAGTCTAGTATACCTATCCCATAAGTAATACACCATTTCTCACTTTCAAAGTGAAAATATGCTTCTAGAAACTTCATGACTAGCTAGTGGCAACAGTTATACTGACAATGCAAACTTCCGGTCAAGAATTTTTTGTATCTTTCTGATTCGGTCAATATCTACAATGTACATTTGTAGTTGACACAGTAAATACAGACGGAAAAGTAAAATATTAAAATTAGGTTTAAAATTTTATATACTGTACTCTTTGATACCATCAAAACTGAGTCTGCTAATAGATGACCGATTAGACTTTTTTAGTCATAGAATAAATATTAGCGGATCATCACTTACTAGAACGATGATAAATTATAGTAAATAAGAATGTAGGATATTTTAGCTTTAGAAATTTCTATCAATGTGGCACGTGTGTTTATTTCACCTGCTAAAACACTCAAGCGCTCTGCTTTATGCGTTATCCAAACATGACAAGTACGGTATCTGTATTGATTGATTAAATGGGATGGTGTATATGTATTAGAAAAGTGACTTAACCTCTCCAAGGCTTTTTTGGAATAACTCTTATAGGTATATATCCTGATTCTAATTTAGTAGGATTTCATCCCTCCTAGTTCTCTTCGTTCATACATTATTGTGGGATGCATCTGGACATCTATGCCAAATTGAGATGGGTAACCGCTGTCTTGCTTTAAGATACCGGGATTTATGTATAATATAAGTACTGTATATTCTTTTAATTCAAGCCTACCATGTGGAAAAATTCTGATATTTTCAGATTTTTCAATGTTGTATGCTCTTGGGAATGAACTAACCTTTGGAAATGCTTTGGGAGTGGGTTGTGTCCTGTCATGTTTGTTGAAAAATGTGCCGTGTGGATCGTGTAAGATCATGTTTAATGGTAAATGCAAATTCAAAGTTAGGAATATTCTTGACTTTGTATTACAGACATTATACAGGTGTGACCTCATAAAATTATGATTCTGCTTCTTTAAGAAGAAAAATAATTATTGGCCTGTATTTTCAGTGGTGACAGTGGCAGGAAACTGTAAACACGGCAGTCCTAAAACGGGAAGCCAGTGGGACCTATCGACGGGGCACGCTTTCGAATGCGTAGACACCACGCACGCGGCGAACCGGCTTGCCCCGGAAAGAGAATTTGTCAGAGCGCTGATGTCCATCGGCAAACGTCTCACCAATCAGCCTACGAAGGATGCAAAAACACACAGGTTTGATATTATCAGTGTTCTACTGTACTGTTAATGTTGTTTTAACCTTGGATTGATTTGGAGATATGGCAGTATTTGGGTCACCTAATAGGCGGATAGCCACATGTATCCGTGTGAATTATTAAGAATAAGAAGGGTAAATGTGATAGCGTTCTCTACATTTAATAATCTCTTGGCATCATGAAGTACCTATGCATCAGATATTTGCTGTGATACATAATAAGCGTTTTGGATAATATTTACTCTTATTGCATAATCTTAGTATAAGCCAAGCACACGACCCTCTGACCTTTGGATCACATTATTTGTAATCTCTCTCTATTAATGTCCTGCTCTTTTACCCGGTGCGATAAAACTTATCATAACTCAAGCATACTGGTTTCGAAATATCATACTGCATCTAGAGCAGGCATGCCATAGAAACATGACAATGCAGATAACGATTGGTGTAATACGATATCTTTTAGCACAGCGTTCCGCCACAGTACGACAGCTGTGATTGGGTTTTGTCGACATTTATTCGGTATCGCCTATTGAGATGATTGATCTCTTTTATGCTCTACTGCACATAATTGCACATGCTTAGTGATATGAAAAATTAAGAGTTTTGTGATTAATTACTACCTATCTTTCGTGCCTCGCATCGCTAGTATTCAAGATACGTGTATAGAAACTCAATGATGATAACTACCCAATTTTCTGTGAACAACAGAACAAGAACATTTCGCTAAGTAATACCAATTAATTCTGGCGAATAAAATACCGTATATACAAGACAATGAGTCGAGGGTTTTCATTTGATTTATTGTATCAAAGATGTACATCGAACAATGGTATCATTTCATAATGTGTATTATTCAAACTCAGCCCTTGGACATTTCACTTAAGAATTCATATTAATTTTGTGAAAAAAACATATATTATTTATTTTACTCACACTTACAGGATTCGTACTTCAGCAATTGTATATAACATGTTACGTGAATGAAATTTTTCAAATCTTTTATATGATTTCCAGAAAATTTAACTAGGTAGAAATAAATTCCTGCACATGAGGCTCCGTTTAATCGACCCCATGAGATGAGATTATCCAGCAATTACGGCCAAAACAAAATTTGTTGTCGTCAAGGCATCATGTCTTTCCTCCTGATTGATTTGATCTACATTCCTATCAGTTGTGACAGGATGTTGTTACCGATATTTCCTTTTGTGATGTTTACAGTTTGCCGTTCTATATTTATGGACCTCGCCCCGCTAACGAACTAGAGCATTACATTTACCTTTTTTGCCTTGGGCTGTCTTCGCAAAAAAAGTGATGTCATTAATTTGCAGCATTAGAGTTAGATATTTGAACATTTTAATAATGGTTGTTCGACCTGCAAGTTTTTCATGCATGCCCTTGAAATAACCTTCAAACGAATCATTTTTGTTGCAGGTTGGTTGCCGAACTCCAACTCCTCAATCTAAACTTGCCCGCTCGCGTTTGGTTGCCAATCCATCCGACCCACCATCATGTAGTGAGAATTCCTCCTTCGGCGGGTGTTGTCTTGAATTCTAAGGACAAGGTAATGTATTGATAATTTCTGTACGATTAAATAAGTGAATGGTTTTCAACTGAATGCATTCACATATTCAGGTTTATTTTTGGTTGATATATTGATGATTAGTGATTACTTAAATTTTTTTGCTCATTGCTGGCCACCTGCCCCCTGCGAGCACTTCCCTTCTAGTATATTTACAGATGTTCCTGTGACCCCCGTGGAAAAGTGTTTGCCCACCTCAGAATTAGAATGGTATAAATTGATACAATAGCTTCATTACACTTGACAGTGCAAATAGAGATATCACTTCAAAATGAGTGCTGTGATATTAATAGTTCATCCAGTAGCCTCAACAATCAATTTGTCAATATTATATGACACTCGAACACTCGTAAAGAAATAAATCAGCCTGGCGTTGCGATCTCTCTCTGCCTTTTTCAAGTTGCAGAAACGTTTGTGGAAATCTGAACCGTATACTGGTATTTAAGAGTTCTGAGTGGACAGATGGTTCCAGGAAAATCCAGTTCACCTCAGCAACCTACATTCCATGACACAAGACACCTACAGCAGATTTTTTTGTAGTGGCCTGGAATCTAGAAAATGTTAGGTGTCTAATTGACTATTTCATAGCAGCAAATTTTCAATAATTGCGAATTGTTTTATGCTGTCGGGCTGTAATATGCTATTTAACAATTCTAATGCATTCAAATCAGTATGTATGATATGCATTGTATGTATGACATTGATCATAATGTTCAAATTTCATCATGTCAAGCGAATGTATACTTTAGTTAGCGGCTTTTGGTCGAGGCCGCCAAAGTCGCCGATATCGGTCCCTGGTGGGCGTTGTGGCTTTCCATGTGGTCAATAACTGTCTGGGGGTCAAAGTCCATAAACCAATGTTTTTTTTATATTTCATATGGTTATGTTTAGCTAAACCCTGTTATGCAATATTGCTGTAATGAGTTCATGAAGGGAGATATGTTAATAAAAAGAATTATTATTGCCATAAACACAAGATCATGCTTGTCAGACTTCTGCAAGAAAACCCTAACTCCCTAAATACAATGCTTTGTTTCCAAAATCCTCTTTATTGCATTTCAGGCACCATATTTAATATGCGTGGAAGTTTTGGATTGCGAGGACAAAGAAATGGAACCGATCCCTCACAAACTCACTGAGAGTTCTCTTCGAATGGCACAGTCTGAAGAAGATCTCAAAGCGAGTATCGGGACTCCTCCACAAGCGAACGACGAGCGAAGGAGTTCGAGTGGGACGCCGAATCTGATACGGAGTCGTCCAGGTAAATACATAGTTTTTGAAATAAGGACAAAAGAAGTGACGAAACTACGTTGCACGAAATGCAAAAAGGATAATTATTTATTTGTCAGTGCAATATTTTTGGTAACTCACCTTAGTGAGAAGAAAACTAAACCTTTCCGTACGCAGCAAGCCTAGTTCAGGCCAGCAGTTCCCAGAGTTCTGAAAAGAGTGACTCCTCGCCTAAGTCCCTCAGGACGGACACTCATCTGTGCCTCCGAGAAGAGGAGGAGGAATGCAAATCCGATCGCTCGGAGGAAGATAAGGGAGAGGGTAAGAATCCTGACAAGGAGGGAGAGGAGAACGAGGACGATGGTGACGATAGGAAGGAGGAGTCGGCCAAGAGCGATGAGCTGTTCGAGGCGGAAGAAGAAAAGGAAGACCAAGAGTATGATCAGTGGTCTCAGGGTGATATAACCGACCTTCAAGTTGTCGAGGTAGGTAATCACTAAATCTTGTACAGTAGGTCCTTTGTATACAAACTATCCTGTATATGAAGTGACTACATGACAATTTCGACCAGTGCAGCATCATATGTCATCTTAGCTGAGTGCTTTACCTCGTTCCGTGTGGTCGTGTTCCGTATCTACTTTACTATTCAGTGGAACATTGCTAAAATACTAGCATATAAAATACTCTGCAAGGGTAGCAGTGTGTTATAGTATTATGGTGATTATAAAGTAATAAAAGTCTTCAGACATCTATTGAATTTCTAACTAAACCATACAACATAAAAATTTACTGATGATAAGGCATAACAAGCTATTGGGGGAAAATGATCTTTTTCAAACATAAACGATAACATAAAAAGAATAAATAAATATGAAATCAAGCCACCTTCTAGGGGGAAACTTAATAATCTTTTTCTGAATAAAGATATTTGAATTCAGATTTTTGGATGATGCCGAAACGAAGCGATCGCAATAGTAATCATTGATACATTGAATTTAAATATAGTCACATATAAATTTGAATGGGAAGAATCGAATATAATACATAGTGCTGATTCTTGCTGGTGTAATCGGTTCTGCATTTCTGATAGAATTAAATCTTAGTTTTGCTAGCGGCATTAGTCAGTATTGGCATCATCTGCTATATATATTTATACAGGAAACTTGGCATTACAGCCTCCTATGATAGTATTAAGAAAAAGGGATGTGATCATTTCAATAGAATGCCAATGTAAATGCCTATAAATACCAATGAGAGCCTAAAGAAATGCTACTGATTCCGGGAATTCATTGTACTCCCTTCTGGAACAACATGATTAAGATAAAGAAACATGCTCCTGTGTCAGCCACATTTTACACTCTGGAAATCTGAGCTAATGCTGTTAACGAGTCTTTTTTTGTGGCTGTATTGTTGTAAGATACTGTTATCAATGTGCAGTGATGTTTGATAAAAGTGTATGAAACTAACTACAAATTGGAAAATTGCTGTATCATAAGCCACATCTTCAGCCTATTATAATGGCTTTATATTATACTTATTATTTGAATCACGACCTTTGCCGACCGCTATTGGCCAGCCAGTCGTGACTTGGGGTTGGATCCCACTATGTACTGATCCATTGTGAAACGAAAGTGTGAATAGATATTGTTTCAACTTAACTGTGTCATTTCATAACAATAGGCATTGTGCGGGAATCTATTCGGCTGGCAGGTTATTATTATTATGAGTGGGACGAATTTCATAGAACCTTTGTAATTATATTGTATTATACACTACTCGTCGTATGCGAACCGAGACTATGCTATTTCCGAGTGATGGCAGGAACATATTCATACAAGTCCTTCGCTTCTATGCGAGAAAGTTTCACAGTTATGGGAGGTTTTTGGTGAGCCATTTGTGAAATGCTGTAAGAGCATTGTGTGTTTTAGATAGTTTTCATACAACTTTAATGAGAACCCTGAACCTCATGCTGAAAAACTAATAGTCATTTGTCATCACAACTCGAAGCTAGTAGGTAAATCTTGATTCTAGAAAACTATCATGTAGCGTTGATAACATCAGACCTTGCGTAAGCAGAAAAAAACACCTAGAAACTATTTTCCAAATTCCCCCCTTGGGCAAATTTCCTCCTTCAGTGAGCCATGTGGCTCCGGTTGAGAGCCACTGATGTAGGTTGTTGTCAGAACACATCCCTCAAAGAAATGAGTATTTTAACAATGCGAGGTAATCCCTGAATCTCTAACTTTTCATTGAAATTGTATCGAAATCATCTGTTCTTCTTCCGCAGTCCCCCACACAATCAAACGGACAAGATGACTGCGATGCCCCCCTGCCTAATCTCATCGCTATCCACGGTCTTAGAAACGGTGCTATTACCAATCATCCGCAAAGCAATAGTGGTTCTGGAAGCGATTCTATTTCAATTTCCCATCTGTCGGTGCTGTCTCTGGACAGTATCGTCAGCGGAGATGCGATCAGCGTAGAGAGCCACGAAGTGTATATTGCAGCAGGCGATATAAGGTAATGGTGGATACAAAAAGACGATAATTTTATTGCAATTCTAGCAGAGCTACCCTTGAATTTGCAGTAATTGAATATTTTAGTTGGATTTCTTTCAAACATTTGAACATGTCACGGTCATAATTGAATGTTACCGTGAAGTTTGAATCGGCCTCGAATTACGGGAAAATATATTTGTTTGAACATAAAAAAACGGCGAATACACATTTACTACTATTTATATAGAACATTCCAATGATCTCTCACTTATAACATTACACAACCTGACCTTCATTGCCTCTAATGTACACATATAGCATTATAATTTTATGTTAGGCCTAGTGACGAATGACAAAATACGACGAGGTATATTGCGCAATCCCTAGTATCTGGAATTTTGACTGAGATAGGAACATCTGTAGCAGGGTTTCCTTATTGGTGTTTTTGTAGCCAAATCCCAGAAATTACAGTAAATCATGTCTTCTTTTGGAAATAATGCCGTTTTCTCACGCAGACGAAGACTGACAGAAAAAATACACGGCAGCCAATCCAGCGGCTTCAGTCGTGACCCAGACGACCCCTCCGCCGCTGCCCTCAAGGAGCCTTGGGAAGAAAAGGAGCAGAGGATCAGAGAAGCCTCTCCGTACGGCCATCTTCCCAACTGGAGGCTTTTGTCCGTCATCATCAAATGCGGAGACGATCTAAGACAGGAACTTCTTGCTTATCAAATGTTGGTCCAGTTGCAAAAAATATGGGAACAGGAGAGAGTGCAGCTGTGGTTGAAACCGTACAGAATTATGGTAATGTCACAAGACAGTGGAATGTTGGAACCGATACTGAACGCAGTTTCAATTCATCAGGTTGGTAGGTTTAATGTGCAGTGTTAAAATGTCGCTTTGCCTAGAAAAATTAAGCAGTAGTTCAGTGATAAAGTATTTGAGATGCTCCGGGTCAAAGTTCAAAAGTCCAGTCCAGTCATGCAAAATATTTGAACTGTTGGGACACGAATATATTAATTTATGATAGAGATCATTTTGCTTAAACCAGTCATCAAGAAATAAGGTACACTATCGAATTTCTGGCCTCATGCCTTCTTTGCAACTGCCAGAGAAGTTCTCTGGGTGGCGTTGTGTGTTGTGTCCATCACCTAACTGTGATATAGCTGGACATGTGGGAGAGTGTCTCACAACCGAGAAGGCTGTGGGTTCAAACCTCGTCAGAGTCATCGCCATGTCCTTACGCTAGACACAATCATGTGACTGTAGCAATATCATTTCAATATATGTTCCCAACGACTATTCTGGAAGCTAAAAATGAAATAAAAATCTATCTGGACTCGTAGAAATTCCACGGATGTTATAGCTCTCATTTACTTAAGCCTAAACTCTATCATTTTTACCAATGTATTTCCTTTTGTCCTATAATTCACATATGAATATTCAATAAATTCCCAACATTTCATGATGCTATGAACATACAGGAGTAGCATAATTAGTGAGTCTGAGGTGTGTTATTGAAATATTGTTATTATGGGAGCTCAGTTTGGTCCACAAAAAGTATAATCGATGGTGAACCTGTATCACTAAGATATGATTTTGTGTCATTTGCGACTTCTTCATTATTCACCACGAATTTCACTTTATTCCAGGTTAAAAAGAACAGCCAGCTGTCTCTTCTCAATTACTTTTTCCGGGAATTTGGCGGAGTGAATTCTGAAGAATTTCTCACCGCACAGCGTAACTTTGTCAAGAGTTCTGCAGCTTACAGTCTCGTTTGCTATCTGTTTCAAGTCAAAGACAGGTAGCGTTTACTATGATTTGAAACCTTGGCTGAACTATACTTAGTGCAGCAGCGCAAGACTATCATATTGAGTCACGGTATAACATTGATTTAATCATTTCATGATGCTAGTATATGTAATATAGTGGAAAATCACCTATAGAAAGGGCTACCATCTGCCTGGAAAATAAGCACGATGGGAAAAACTTCTCACTACAACATAAGAAACAGAAATCTTTAAAAATCGTTTTATTTAAGCGAGAAAGATGAAATCCCTTATAAATTTTTCATCAGAAATGATTTGATTCCGCAGTCCTTTGTCCTTGGAAATCAGCTCTTGCATCTCATAAATTCCTGGAAACAGAAAAGGGCATACCGATAGTCGTAACTAACATATGTGATTAGATACTTTCCACGTCTAATAAGACAATTACTGAGCACGCAAAAATAAGCATGTTCCTTAAAAATAAGCACAGTAATATTTTCTAAGACACAGTTTTTCAAAATAAGCACAAATCTTAGAAATAAGCCGCCCAGATGTAGATATACGTCTAATTTCTTAGCTTAGTGCTGGGGTGTGGTGAAGCGGTCATGAATATAATTTCATTTCCTGCTGACTTTGGTTTTCTTTGTTCCTGCTCTGGGGATGCATTCGGTCTCCTGAATCATGTTATATCAGGTGTTAGCTGTATACAATATGCATTCATATTCATCATGCTATGACAGGAGTTATTTTTAGAAGTATGAATCTGAAATATTTTGCAGGCATAACGGCAACATATTGCTCGATGCCGAAGGTCACGTCATTCATATCGACTTTGGTTTCATACTGTCTTCTTCGCCGAAGAATCTTGGATTTGAAAGTTCTCCGTTCAAGTTGACAGAAGAAATTGTTAATGTAAGTTCCATACTTCATATGCTGTGGATGCGATATGGCCGCGGTGTAATTCTCGACTTGGTAGAAGCCGGTGTGTTTAAAGCGATGTTTTTTCTTCTCATGCAGGTCATGGGTGGTCTCAACAGTGACATGTTTGCTTATTATAAAATTTTAATGCTGCAAGGTCTTATAGCTGCCAGAAAACACATGGACAGGATCATACAACTGGTTGAAATTTTGTCTGCCGGTTAGAATCTTACTTTCTATATAGAGCCCTTAATCTCATAAATAAAGGAGAAACTGTGTTTGTGTGTGGATGTTCGTTTGCCCATAACTTCAAGGGTTCTTGACTAGGTGCTCTGAAAACTTGCACAGGGATCGGTTTCAGGCACGAATGTGCTATAGGCTACTTTAAATAAAATAGGGGTCCTGATTATGGCCTCGGCAGGGGC